>JZKD02S0113605.1:79767-130657 GCA_000966675.3 Picea glauca | reverse complement strand
GGAGGAACGAGTACTGCAAACATACAAGATCAAGGCACAAGGACAAGACTGATGTTCTGGGGAAATGATACTCGGGAAAAATCCTCCAGTGGCCAAAGGTGTTAAGACGCAGAAGAAAACTGTTACAAGGCCGATCGGTAAGGTATGCAAATGCGGTTGATAGAACACACAATGGTAACATCCTTCAATGTAAGTTTAACGATCCCAGAGAAGGTAAGCTCGGTGGTTTTTCATATTTAGAGAGTCTGAAAAATCATAAAAGGAGACTCCAATGGGGTACATTTTTCGACAATAGTCTAGTCGATTCGAAAAAGGGATAAACTAGCACCGACTAGACGTCAATTCAAAACCATTTTAACGAGTGTGACAAGGACAAGATCACTCGGCCATTTTTCATTTTTAAGGAGTCTGAAAAAATATTAACTATGGACTCCGTCAGGAATGTTCTTTTGGACCATTTTAATAAGTGTGAAAGAATAAGGTCACTCGACGATCTTTTCAATTTTAGGGAGATTGAAAAGAGCTTAACTATGGACTCCGTGGGGGATTCTTTTTCGTAAATTTAGTCCCTCAGGCCCGAAAAAGGAATAAAATTATACCTGAGGATACTCTTCTAAAGAATGGGAATTCAATAGAGTATTCCTTTGTTCGTACAGTTGACCGTCTGGACCGAAAAAGGGGTAAACTACCGCCGAACAGACGTGACTTCAAATTTCAGTTTAACGAGCGTGAAAGGTCACAAGATCGCTCGACAATCTTTTCATGTTTAGAGGGTATGAAAAGGGCTTAAAAGGATACCCGTTATGTTTTGGGAGTCCGGAGGGTAAGACTAAGAGTGAAAAAGACCCATGCGAATGAGGCTCAAACTTGTATTCAGGAAAGACTATACGGACTCCCGAGCCTACAATGTTGTTTGAAATGGCATGGACACCATAATGCAACCAGGACCTACCTAGGGCATCCATGTGTTGGTAAGCTCTACCACCAAGTTGCGACACTTCTATAATAGATATGATGGTTCAGTGTCACAACCGGATGGGATTGATCCTATATCATAAGAAAAAAAGCAACGAGATGCAAAAGTTGGGGTGATATCCTAACCTATATGCTCAAGTTGATCTTTGAAAAAATAATTTTTTTATGGACCGTCAATATTTTTTCGAAAGTAAAAAAAAAATGTCCCAATACCTGATCAAATTCCTCCCATATAACTCCTGGATCACTCAAAATGGTTTTTGGTATAAAGAAACTGATAAGGGGGGCCAAAAAAGTGACAAAAAGAGGCCAAAAAGTCTATAAATAGAAGCTAGCAGCTCATTATCACCATAGTTGATTTGGAAATTGACTCTGGAGCCAAAAGACCCCCTTTGCCAAAGATCATGATTCTGGGAGCTATAGTGGACGAAACGGACTTCTGCTTGGACCAAGTAAGTACAAACTCCCTTATCTAGCTATTCAATACTTCCATTTTAGCATTTAGTTTATTTTTGGGGTGGGTGTCGACCTCAAAAAGGTCGGCCCGAGGTACACGTGGGCTGTCCAGAGACAGCCCGCGGGTACCAGCGACTGTCACCTCTAGAGGCCGCGTGTACCCCCCCTCACGTAATGAAAAATAAAATGTAAAAAGTATTGACCCTCCTTTCCCTTGTTGTGTTGGCAGGATGTATGTCCAGTGGAGGGAAAGGGAGCACGAGGCCTCCAATGAGTTAGTGGCTGCATATCCGAATGTTGTGGATGTGCTGATGCAGTGTGGTTTGTTGAAATTCTTTTTATGTTCGTTCATGCACGTGCAACCAAGGCTACTGAACGCCTTGATTGATTACTGACACCCTGACGTAGAGGCGTTTATGTTAGAGGGGCAATCCCTAGTATGGTCGCCAACTATGTTGTTGGGAAAAATACCCTACGGACTAGCAAACTAGGGTCAGACTTGCATGCAGAATTTTGACCGTAAAGAAATTACTTTTTATCCTACCACCCAAACATAAACCCCTCTTTCGTGATACATGCATGGAAAGGAACTACTAACCTTTTTACTGATGTTTGGTGTAGATCCTCCATTGCGCTTTTCCCGCTTGCTTGCTCTTCTCCTTCCAAAGATAATCCTGCAATCAAGACAAAACACTACGCATTCATCCTACTTTTCTACTTTAGGGTTAGAAATTAAGCATAAATTAAACAAATCATAGATAACTCATGCATTGGGACGGGAAAATTTTTCTTTTATTATTTTCAAAATGAATCAACTTACAATCAAAGTCGAGACCGGCCACTGCTCCTTGATCCTGATCCTGGGCTCCTCCTCTTATTTGTCCTCCACCTGCTTTGCATTAATTCTCCTTAGGCTTGAGGAAAGGCTAAAGGGTTGGTACAAATGGATTCGGCAATTGAGCAGAGTTTCTTCGCTATAATTTTCCTCCTCCAAATGGTACCCCTACCCCTTCTTTTATAGGCTAGAAGGAGCTAGGGTTTTGGACGAACTCTTGGCCATGCATGGCCGGGAGTTTTAGTTAACTGACCCATAGCTTTTTGTCCCATTGGCAACTTTCCTATTTTTGTGCTTTGTTAGGTAAACACAGGCTGTAGTAGGTCTGCCAGCGTTCACACGCGTGCATTAGTAAGTTAGGGCACGTGTACCTTCACCCAAGAGGATTTTCAAAGAGGTTTTTTAGCATATGTTTTGTCAATGAAGGGATATGAGTTGGCTTGATGCCAAGTAAGCATGTGTGGTGCAATTTAGGGTTATAACAGTATTCCTTGGGGAAGCAAAGAACTATTGGTGTTTTTACAAAAAATAATAGAAAGCACATATGAACTATCTAATAAGTATCCTCAAAGCCTTGATTAGAATGAAATTGTCCAATAATACCTAAATGATCCCTTTTTAGTATCTTTTCCATACAATGGGAGATGACTATTTCTGGAGAGTTGGATTTGAGACCATTGAGAGTCTAGGAATTCCCATGCTTATAGAAACTCATATAGTATTAACTCCATAAAATCCATGGTGATGGGACCTAATTTCTTAACCATTTAGAACCCAAAACAATATCGCATTGACCAATTTCAATGGAAAACATGTGAGTTTTGGGGGAATAATCACCCTTTTAAAGTTTCATGTTTTCTCACCTACCACCACATTTCAACGATGAATGAAATTATGGGTGCTACAACTATCAATTAAGATAGTGACCTTCTGAAGCTTGATATAGCCAACCAAATTTAAGATTTGTTGGTAAAGGAATGAAGAGATATTTGGGTTTCTTCACCCATATAGTCAAGAAGAGGAATGCCTACATTATGGAGGGTGAGGTTCTCCTGAATCCCTTCATCAAATTAATCATAAAAAATGTCCTCATATATGGCCACAAATAACTTATGTTTCTTACATTTATTCCCTAGAAAACATTTTTCATCACAGTTGTAGTAGATACCCTTGAATTGATGTTCTTCCATTTCAATCTATGTCAACTTGTGGGCCTTTTGGTTGTGAAGTAAGTTGTTGATGGGCCACCACATTTGGGTGTGGGTGTGGAAACAATTTAGGGTGTTTATACTAGGCATAGGACACAACTTGTACCCGAAAATCAATTTAAGTGGCCTCTAACCAAGGAGTGGGATGATTCGTCTCCGCTTGGGCTTTGATTTACTCCTTAAAACCACTAATAAAGAATTGCTTAAAAGTTCATTAGTTAAAAAAAATATAACTAAAAAAAAAAGCATAAATATATTATTCAACCATGCCTATTTGACACAATTTGGTAATCTATCCCACAAATTTAGCATATTGGATAAAGAAAGGAAACAAGACTTTCAAAAATTGCTTCTGTGTAATGAACCCTAGAGGGAATTTCTTATGCTATTGAAACCATTTCCAAAACATTCACTATCCAAATATAAAACAATAATTTGGAGTTTCAATAATTCATCCTCTATTTCATTGAGGGAAAAGTAGTGTTCCATTTGGTTAACCCAACCTATCATATCTAACCAATCAAACTTATTTAGATTAACTTTTGGTAAGAAAGACATAATAATGTAGGAACAAAAAAAAAGGGGCGTCATTATTGTAAAATTATTTCTCATCAATATGCTTACTCTTATTATAGCCTTCACTAAATAAATTTCTACCCACATCATATGTACCCTCGAGCTTCTCAATCTTATTAAAACAAAGGTTGACTTGCGCATTGGTCTCACGTTTGATCACTAGTTGGGTGAGAGATCAAACCATTTACTTTACTTAATCCATGGTTAAATTGTTATAGGTGTGGGTCATGGAACCAAAGGGATCACCTGAGAGGAACTATCCAAGAGCTACTCCAACATAATCAATGTCGTGAGAGGAATGTGTGGAGAGTTCACAAGCAATTGTATTGGTGGGTCCACACAAAAAAATGTTATTGGAGAGCTACACCAATGCGATCAACATCATGCAAGGAGTCTTTTTAGTTAGGTATATTGGTTTTCTTTTTCTATTAACATTTGTGTGAGTATTACTCCTATATAAATATTACTATGGTGATGAAATTCCTAAATTCTTGATCTTCTAAAAAAAATATTTTTCCAGTGGCCAGTTTTGTAGAGGCTAGGATTGTAGTGTCTTAATGAAAAAGGAGTGTCAAATCACTACAAGAAAAACTCCACTTGGAAAAGTGATTTGTGGAGGTTTTTATTGTTACAATATTGATCAAAATTGTCAAAAAAATATCCACTAAAACCTCCACTATTGATAGTGAAGGTTTTAACAAATATTCACTATAACTAACTTTTTTGCATAACCAAAGGTTTGAATAGAATTTTGTTTTTCCAATGCCTTTCAATCCATCAGGAACACCAATGAAACCATACATAATATGCATTAGTGTGCTAATATTTAATACACACAAGTACATATTATATTTTTAAGGCACCATTGCATATTGCATATATTAAACACACTAGTATGTATTATATTTTTGAGGCACCAATGTGTATTTCATATATTGAACGCATTGGTGCATTTTAGATATTTAAGAGCACTGGTGCATATATTGTTGTCAACACTATAATTCCATGTAATAGTGATGATAATCGTTGTCACAATGATAACTTTGAAAAGAATGGTGTTTTTGTTTTCATTAGTAGCATCAGTGCTCCAATTATAGTTATTAGCACTAGTGCATTTGCACATGTATAGCATATTGATTCTTAACAACCATTTTAATGCATAATTGCATAAATATGTGTGAATGACATCATTGCATTCAAATGAATACATTGTACGCATGTGTTTAGTGCTAAAATTTTCCATGTTGTGGATATGCAAATGCAACATCTATATTTTTTTTATAAAATTTCAATTAATTTTCAAAAAATCAAATATTTTTATAATAATATTGATTTGTATATTTTAATTATTACATTTTTATATAATCATTACATTAATATATTACATTGTTTAAACAAATATTCTGCCCAATTACACCCTTGTTCATTGTAACAATGTAAATCATCCCATATATTTAATAGACAATGTAACATTTTACAAGATTGGTCCATAGTGCAAATAGAATAAGAAGCTCATTTTATTATATACGAATAAGGGACCCTTTGTCATACAAATTTCCACAACATAAAGGTCCACAATAATCGAATGGTCAATGACAACATTGTTACAATTATTGGTAACATGTCATCATTCAATTGGAACAATATGTCCACATTAAACAAAATGTTTGATTTTCACATACAAACATTCCAAATTATACAACTTGTAACATTAAATTTCATTGATCATCATTCATTGCTTGAACTTCCATTATTGCTTGAGCTACTTGCATGCTTAATCTCTTCATTACTTACAAGGGATATTGTACTTAGCTTATTTCGAATGGTTTTTTTATTGGCTTGATTATTTCCCACCTCTTCATGTTCCATCTACGCACATAGAAATAAAGTGTAATGAATATATTTACATTATAGTATAATATACATGTTTTCATAATTCAAAATTTCTATAATAAATGTTCCTTATTGTAGGTCCTTGCACAAAATTCAACATATGTGAAATCAAATGCTTGAAACATGTTATCTATTATTGTTAAGAAGTACATTGTTAGTAAAAAATCAAATAAAAATTCCATGTTGATCATCTTTTGATCCACTTAATTCCCCTCTTTGCAACATTTCCATAAAGCTTTTACACTCTTTTCCACTCAAATTGCAAACAATCTTATTGATTTTCTTCAAGATTATGGTCTATGCGACAATCATTAACCCATACAAATTACTTCAACCTATAGATAATTCAAATATATTACTTTTATATTAAAAATTCAAATAACTTTTCATATTTTCTTCTTGGGATGTGCTTCTCTCACATTCATTGTTATACCTTTTATTCATTGTGTTGAACACACCACCCACACTAAGAGGGGGGGTGAATTAGTGTGTGTACTTTTCTAACTTTTCTTCTACTTACAAGTTAGCAGTTAAAACATATTTGAACAGATTAAGAACAATCAAATCATAATCACAATGGACAAAGAAGATACCAGATGTTTGTATATAATTTATATGAATATATGTGAATGTAATAATAAGGATTTTCCAAGCACCAACTAATTTGTTTCAGCACCAACTGAAGTAAGGAGTACCAACTCCTCGGAGAGCATCAACTCTCAAGAAAGACCCAAATTGTTGCAAGACCTAGCTTGCTGCAAGATCCATTTTGCTAATAGAACACAGTCTATCCAACTAGAGTTCAACCAATTCTAGTAGTAGTGATTCATTAATGAATCAATTTAGTTTCATGATCAGAGGTATACAATCAACGCTCATCACGACACTTCATCCTCTATCTGAAATTCACGTATTCTTCGCTTTATATTTCTTCTAATATTCACGACTTCTATCACTTCTTCTTCTCTCTGAAATTCGCACAAACCTCAGGTCGGTATCCCCTTCATTTTTCCCGCAGGCCGCTCTTTCTCGGCGAGCCTATCTTTTCACAAGCCCGTATACTACTTCCTTAAGAACCCTACCTTAGTGAACCAAATATGGTTGTATTTATATTTTCTTATGCTCAAAACTTGTCTAAGTTATTGAGCTGACTTGTGAAACAAGTTATAACTAACTTGTTTATTTACAATAACTTTTGGGACCACCAGAGTTCATCATTCCCGTTCTTCAACTTTACACTTGGCATCCCCTTTACTTTCGTAAATCGACCACAGTCATGGATCGATTTCCTTCATCTCTATGATAACAGAAATAGGTTCTTCCTTCAAGCCATGTTCATATGATCATAGGCGTAAACCATGAGATTATCAAGTTAAGTGATGCATTACATTATTCCCTTTAAATCTCTTTACCATATGGCCAACAGCGGTGACCTCACGTGAGGCGCTTGAGTGATTATCACATCAATGGTCATGATCCAATCTTCTGATGAGATGGACGACTAACGGAACTTCAGGACTTCACCCTTAGATTCTTCATGACTTCCAACATTTCAAATCTCCCGAATACGATATCGTCAAACAGATCAGATGGTTCACATTTATATCACGGAACCAAATCAATGGTCATGTACGATCCTTACATTGCTTAATCCGACGACTAGGACTTAATCAAGCAATGAGATGGATGGTCGTCGTTTACTCCGTGACTTTGTCTATTATGCTTTCGCTATCCTTCCACTATTTTTTGATCAATGGTTGAGAGTTCACTCGACATCAAATCAATGGTCAATCTCTCCTTCGGGTCTCCGGACTTCGGATATTTCAAGTCTCAACCCCTTCTTTCCTCCATTCGTCAATCTTCCGGAGCTGAAAAATTGTTGATGCGTGTCCCTCTCGGATTAATGGTCGAGAGTGCTCCTTTAGGTCTCTGAACTTTGGAGATTTCAAATCTCAACCCCTTCTTTCCTCCAGAGTGATCACTTGTTGTGAAATTCATAAACGTTGTAGACCACTTTCTGTCGATTAATGCTTCCTCTTACACTATCCTTCCACTGTATTAGATTGATGGTCGAGAACGCTCCCGAAGTGATCTTTATATCGGACGTCTCATGTCCACTTCGGGTCATCGATATTCAGGACTTCGGGAATTTGGGCGAGTGTTGGTGGTAAAACTCCTGAAGAAAAACTCTCGGAGTGACATAACTTACTTGCGTCACTTGATGATGTGTCAAGAGCCGAGAAGCTACCACGTGTCACTCAAATTTGTGATTTGCACATACCTGAAATGTTGATTCAACATGTTGATTCAACTTGACACTTGTCATTCTCTGATTGTGCCACGTGTCCTTGTTGACGTATACTGTTGACGTGGTCTGCCACAGTTTCTTGCTGACGTCGACGTAGATCTCCCAATGTGACACATGTTCATCTCCTTGATCTAACGGTCATGATAGTATCAGAAGGGTATCTCATATCGATGGTTGAGAGTGACTTCAGATCTTCATCCTTCGGGACTTCAGGACTTTTGACATTTGTTTGTGATAAAACTCCTGAAGCAATTCTTCCGGAGTGACGTAACTTTCTTATGTCACTTGTTGACATGGCATGAGCCAATTTCCTCTTGACACATGTCATCATCCGATTATGCCATGTGTGTTTGCTGACGTGGTCTGTTGACATGGTATGCCACATGTATTTTGTTGACATGGTCTACCATATTCCCTTTTGCTGACCAGCAGCCCTGATCCAATGATCCTCGTATATCCTCCAAATCTAATGGTCCTTATTCATTTTGGATTTCCAGGCTTCGAGTATTTCACATCTCAAAATTTCTAGAGCGTAACCTCCTCGCAACTTTAGATCCGAACTAAATGTTGTTCATCAATCAAGAACTTAGATCGGCGGCTCGATCTGTCACCGATGCAGCTCTCCTATATTATCCTGTCCTTCCACTTAGAATGATCCAACAAATGACGGAAGTTCGCATGAATGATATCTCAGATCTTACCTCGCTTATCCTATCCTTCCACTCGAAAATGATCCGATGGTTGACGAGAATTCGGATTTGATCCGACGACTGGGGGGTATTCGGACAATCTCATTCTCAATCGTTTTGCCCCGCTTATCCTGTCCTTCCACTCAAAAAGTAATCCAACGGTTGTGAAGATTCTCGAAGTAGATCCATGATCAAGGATTATTGTGGAACCACAACTTGTGAGTGATTTAATTCGTCACCCAAACTCCACAATTTGAAGTTGCGCGTTGTTGGTGATTCAACCACAATCGTCGATTTTCGAAGTTATAGGATCGGATGGTCCTGACTAATTGAGGGATTGGAACTAGCATGATATTTAATTCTCCTTTCGATCTCCGCAATTCATCCATGTCATTGATCTAGCAATTACGCATCCGACAGTCAAGACTTAATATGACTTAATCTCATTGTTTGTTGGATCAACCGCAGTCGTAGATATTTGAAGCTATGAGATCTGACGATCTAGAAAGATTGTGGGATTGTAACTAGCGAGTAGTTTAATTCTGCTTTCGCTCCCCGCAATTCATCCATGTTGTTGATCTAGCTTGCAGATCGACGGTCACGATCCTCCAATGATACTCAAGCCTACGGTCACTCATATGACCGATGTCTACTATATTTAGACGATCAACACGGTCAACCTTGATCGAACGACTATTGAGGCTTCTCACTCTTGATCGGATGGTTGTTGAAGCTTCTCACCCTGATCTTGTGTTTTTCCTTTCGAGATTCGGTCTCCGTGTTTGCTAACCCTCCTGATATTTTATCATAGGATTGTTTATCCTATTGTGATCAACAATAATCATGAATTTCTTCATACTGATATATTGTGCAATGTGCTTTTCCTTCTGAGCTTTGATATTCATATTGTTCACTCCTTCTATTCGCTTCCTCCTCCCGAGCTTGCGCTTTCGATCTCTGCATATTGTTTGACATCTTCTGTTGAGTGATATACTTTTGACATCAATGAAAATATCATCTCTGGTAGTTCATCATTAATAACATATCATCATTGTTAGTTCATCTCTTGTAGTTCATCGATTGTTGACATCAATGACAATATGTCCAACAATATCCCCCTTTTTCATTGAGGGAAACACACTAACTTCATATATAAAACTCCCCCTGTGATGGTGATTTCCTCTTATGAAGTTTTATCTCCCCCTTTGACATCAATGCCAAAGGGTTTTTGTTCCTGTGGTAAAGATCTGTATGTTACTAACCATAATCTGAACTTGGGTAAATCTTCCTACAATCATGTTTTGCCTGTCATAGTTGAATGACTCCCCCTGTCAATATGCTATGTCTTTGCTTTTGACTACTCTCCCCTTTGTTTTTGAAAAGGTAGCTCTTCCTGACAAGGTTTCTTTCCATGTTAATTTACTAACTTCTTATCTCAATTGATTGGGATTTTTTTGTTTTAGATGAGTAGTCTTATTGATACAAATTTTTGTAGTGATCGAGTCTTTTCAAAACTCAATCTAATTACTTTATTATTTACTAACCAAAACTTCCCTTGAGTTTTTACTGACTGTTCTCCCCCTTTGTTTCTAAAAGGGTAACTTTTTCTGACAGGGTTTCTCCTCTTGTTATCTCTACAGGATGTCATGTACATCATTTTTTACATTTGTTTCTTCTGCGGATGTCATTGTCCTACTGGAAAAATGCACAATTGTAGCTCATCTTATTAAAGAAATTATTGGATCTTCCCATTGATTCTCATTGGTCTCTAACCAGATGTATCCGTCTTTATCCAAGATTCTTCTTTATTTTACATTGCTCTAAATTTGTCTGAGGTAAATTTATACTATGCTTGTTACATGACTGCAATTCTTTTTGCAGAAATTAACTTCACTCATGTTCACTTGTTCAGTCTTTTCTATCCACATCTGTGAGTGTCCTGGTTTCTTGAACTTTTTTCTCTGATCTTCTATTACTGCAACTTCATTTTTCTTCCATGTTTCATTTACTCCTTTTGTTGTACTGTATGGAGCATTTCTCATTGAATGTTTTCTTGAGTTCCAATAGTTATAGGCTTTGTGGCCATATCCATCACAACTGTAGCATCTCATAGTGTAACAATGTGCAGAAATATGTCCAACATGATTGCAATTCCAACATCTTATATTGTTGTTGAACCTACTAAATTGTTTTCTTCCATGATGCCTACAATCCAAGGCTTTATGACCATATTCATTACAAGAAAAACAATAATTGTTAAAAACACTCTCATACCTTCTTTGATTCATCCATGAAGGTGTCTCTCTTCTAAACTTGCTTTCAAGTATATGAATATCTTCTATATGTCTTCCTTGATCTGATGTTCTAAACTTTGTAGTGTTGCTTTTATTTCTTGAACATGAAGAATGTGAGTCATACCTGCTTTCACTTTTTACAAATGAAGGAGTTGTTCCAGACCTGTATTCATCCTTTACAAATGAAGGAGTTATGTCAGACATGTCTTCGTCCTTTACAAATGAAGGACCTATGTCAGACCTGTTTTCACCTTTTACAAATGAAGGACCTGCATTGGATTTCTTAGGAGTATTGATCTCTTCCTTGTTGTATCCAAGACCAAAATTTTCATTTGGTGATCTCTGACTATCCAAGATCTCATCCAGGGTCATGGAGATTTTTAAGAACTTGATTTGGGTGTTTGACTTCTCAACCTTCTTTCTAATATCCACAACTTCTACTTCCAGCTCATGACATGATTCGTCCTTTTTTTCCAACTGGTTCCTTACTACCTCCTCTCTCCTTTTGGCTTCTTCAAGTTGGATTTTAAGACTGACATAGCTTTCCCTTAGTTCTTTTAAATCTGTAAGGTTTTTGTTTGGTTCATAATCTTCCTTCTTTTCTTCTTTTTCTTGGCTGATGTTGGCCCTTGGTTATGGAAGGAAGCAAATAACAAGGAATAAAAGGGAAAAAGTGAACTTCGCAGAAGACACAGTGACTGATACTGGGTCGAAGTGAGAAAAAGAGTAGAAAAGATGGAGCGAAGCCCAAGAAAGAAATTTGTTGGATGAGGAGATTGGGGATGATAGATAAGCAAGGAATAAGAATCATGGATGCGTCAGAAAGAGGAAAAAGCCACCATTAGATGCTTTGGAGCACTGTATGAGAAGGAAGGAAAGACAGGCTGGACACGGGTCAAATTGACCTAGGGTTTTAGACACCTAGGGTTTTGGTATCTAGGGTTTTGGACACTTGGGTTTCAGCCTAAGGATGTCGGTGAATGATTGTAATGTATAAATAGAGGTCTAAAGGGCCTAGGTTGGGTTGGTGTTTTGGGTTGGTACTTTGGGTTTATGTGTTGTTATTGTTACTATTGATACTGAGTTGGTCGAGAGAAGAGTATTGTGAGAGAGAGAAGTGTTGAGTACAAGAGCCTTTTGGTATTGTAAGATCTTTAGATGGTTGAGAATATCAACCCTACAACTGGGTGCGTAGGGAGGGGAGAGAATTATAGAAGAAGAAGAGAAGATCTGCTAGCTCGGAGAGTAGATAAGAATTGTATGCTTTACATAAATATAATATAGCACAGTTTTGTGGATGTAGACCTAGAGAGAGGGTGAACCACATATATTTTGTGTTGTGTATGATTGGTGTTTTGTATTTGTCCTTCATATACTATTATTGCATCGCTAAGGTAGATCTGATAAATGCATGGAGTATATCGACTTGATAAGTGATATATGAATGTTGTGTTTTTCCTGTGTTAGATCCACTTGATATTCCCTTGGTTGTAGACATATTTGTCCTACAACCCCCTCATAACTGCTTTGGGTGAGACTGCATCTGCTTCATAGGTGTTGCCGAAAGGGCCAGTAGTTAGGGCTTGTTGGTGCGCCTTGGAGCTGAACCCTGGGTCTGCCCCTGTGCCAACAAATGGTTTCGTTGACGGGACATGAATATTTTTAAGGGAATGTCACGGTGGTTTCCATTGAATACA
Organism: Picea glauca; assembly: GCA_000966675.3. NCBI lineage: Eukaryota > Viridiplantae > Streptophyta > Pinopsida > Pinales > Pinaceae > Picea > Picea glauca. Next base: position 117,726 of record JZKD02S0113605.1, on the reverse strand, counting down.
GAAACTCAAAAGTGGATAGAGGATCAAGAGAAGGACTTCGCTGAAGCCCAGAATAAGAACCCTAATCTTAGCACTAAGGATTGGCTAGAAAGATATATCTTCACTAATATACATGAGATATTCTTTGGAGGAATCCATCAAGAGATATATGAGTGGCTAGCTATATTAGTCGATACCCAACTCGAGAGCCGATCTAGACTTCCTGTGGTCTGGATGTCAGAGTTGATCAAGAAGGTCAAGGACGCTGATAACACCATATCATGAATAGTAGATCACTGGTTCGATAGTACCATTGGAGGGTACATCACAGAGTTTGTTGTTGACAGGGTAGAGTCATACAGCCAAGTTGAGAGATATTTCTTTAAGGGACCCAGAGGAAAAAATTTACAATTCTTGAAGCTGAGACTCAAGATGTTGTTGCACGAGAAGAACATCTTAAAGATACAATAGATTGGTTGGATTTGGAAAGGCTAATGTTCAAAAATTTGGATAGTGACAGCGACACAGAAGTTGGACATATGCGTAGTGGGAGAGTGTTCAGAGAAGCCCATATTGCGAACTTGTTTAAGAAAAACTACAGGGAGGAGGGTTTCTACAGTGGAGAAGAAGCATATATGAGAGACGAAGAACATTCAGAACCCACCGGAGAAGAGGAAGGGGAAGTTGAAGAGCTTCGTCGAGGAGGCCCTGAAGGCTCAGAAACCGCACAGACCATTGAAGTAAGTACTATTATCCTTCCTATTGTATCAGTATTAAGCAATTAGAGTAATCCCAGTCACGAGAGGATCCAGAGCATTGTCCATAGTAGCCCACCACATATTCAGCCAGAAACCCTAGGAAGATTTATGCCAGATGATATGAGACTTCCTATCTTTAGGGGAGACGGATCTGAAGATCCTGACCAGCACTGGTTCCTCTGTGAAGTTGTATGGAACATTAAGAATGTCACAGATGAAGCTGTCAAAAGAACCCAGTTTAGTACAACTCTCAGAGATCGCGCACTGAGTTGGTACATGAAACTCGTCCAAGGACTTGCAAAGCCTAAGAAATTGAATCATATCAAGAACACATTGATTGCAGAATTCAAGAAACCTAAGTCCGAGTCACAATGTATCATAGAGCTGAAAGAGATCAAGAAGAAGGTGGCCAAACCTATGTGGGAATTCAATCAAAGATTCAAAACATTGATAGGCCGATTAACTTTCCAGATCCCATATGAACAAAAAAAAGAATGGTTCATTGCTACCCTCCTACCACACATCATAGTTCCCCTGATGCAACAGATGATTGCTTCGCAGGCTAAGGCATTGGAGATCACCATGAATCTTGAATCAACCCCTATGGTATAATCCAACTCAGGTATGAGTCAGATCCTGATTCAGCTAACTAGTTTTTCTCTGCAGGTCGAAGATATGAAGAAAGACAAGGGAAAAGATAAAAGAGAAGATATCCAATGTGTTAGATGCAGATTAGAAGGCCATGACAAGTAAAATTTCCCTCTATTCAATGAATACTTGGCTTCTGGAGCCCCGAGCCCCTTGAAGCAAGTCACCTTACCCTGGTGCAAGGTATGCAGAAACATACATCGTATTGGTGAGTGTTATTATATGAAAAAGTATGTTCAAACACCTACAAATTTATATTGTACATTATGTAAGTCTGTAGGGCATGATGATAGATATTGTAGGGCTTATGATCTCATGCATGAAAGTTCAAGAGACATATATAAGATCCAAGGTGAACTATAGCAAGAAGGAAATGCTACGCAGTATAACTCTCCTGGGAGAAGAAACTTCAATCCTCATGGTGGATTCAGAGGAAGAGGACACGGAGGAGGAATGAGCAGAGGCTGAAGACATATCATCTATTATAATTGCACACAACCAGGACACCTTGCAATGGATTATCATAACCCTTGTACCACTTGCATCTACTACAGCTCGTTTGACCATGTTATAGAATATTGTCCTGTGTTGCTAGCTAAGCTTCAAGAAAGACGAGGACCTCAACAGAACCCGCAAGTGAAATTGATCTATGCTAAACCTCACGGAGGATACCCTAGAGTCGTTGTTATAACCAGAGGAGAAATTATTACAGGAGAAGATAGACTGATCCAAGGGAAGATTATAGAAGATTCAGGAATCAGGAAAGCTGCAGAGAAGACCCAAGCCTTTGATGCAAAGAAAGAAAGACATATGTTCAAGGAAGATAGGAAATAATTTAGAGGAGACCAAGGTTCTTCATCAAAGACAATACCAGAAGTAAGAGAGTATGGAATGCCTCATGCATTTGATCAGTCTGCTTCGCCAAGAGAAGGAAAAGAGGTAAGCAAGCTCATGGACTTTTTACATACTTGTATTAAGTTGATTTAGGATGAAAACATTGTACAAGAGTTACAAAATTTAATCAGACAATATGAGCTAGGAAAGATAGATCCCTTACTGAATAGGGAAGTACACCAAATTAGTAAGAAGAGAAGGAAAAATAAGGAATTACATCTGAATGCTTAAATAGGAGAGTTTTGGATAGACTAGGTGGTCCTCGACTTAGGGTCAGAGGTCAATGTCATGACAAAGCAAACTTTGGCACAGATGGGAAAACCAAAGTTGATATATTCCCCTATCATGCTTAGGATGGATAATAAGCAAGATGTCAGCCCATTTGGACGATTGGAGAATGTCCCTGTGGACATCAACGGAGTAAGAAAAATTGCAAATTTTGAGGTAATTGAAATAGTTGATGACAATTTCCCCTACCCCGCGTTGTTGGGAATTGACTGGGCCTTCAATAACTCTATTGTTGTTGACTTAAAGAAGAGATGTATGAATTTTGAAGGTGATGGTCTTAGGTTCATTGCACCTTTATATCCTGATGAAGGGCAGCGATACACAGATCACATCAGAGAACAAGACTACGCATATACACTAGAAAACATATACAAGCTAACCGCCAAACAATAGGATTACATTAATCCTACAGTCGATGGGAATATAAGCTGGCGAAGTGAGAGTGCATGCTCATCAGATTCAAAAGAATCACTGGAGAACTGGCAGAATAAGATGTATGAAGTATCCACAAGAAGATGTGCTAGATTAACCAGAGAAGTTCATTGGATTGGCACAACAGTAAGTAACTTACCCACCTTTGATGGTCTAAATCCTTTAGAAACCTTCTTGTCGGAATTTGAGGAGAATGTACCAATACAAAATATATTATTATCCATGTATGAGGCCCTGAAAGCCACACCAGCAAGATGGTGGGGGACGCACAAAATTAATATCACAGACTGGACACAATTGCATACTCTGATGACAATGCAATTCTCAGCACAGGTAGAAGGTTGTGAATTTCACTACACAGGTCGAAGCTTCCCAAAGGACCATGTGAGAAGCTACAAAGAGGCCTGAAGAGACATCCCGCAAGAATAGTGGATACACAAATTCATCAACATGTTGGACACGATACCTATCAACTGGTACCTTCAAGCAGAGCTACGCCTCGTCACTAAAGATTAGAAAGGTATGACTCAGAATTTTATAACTACATTCCTATTTGAAATTCAATTTCCTTCAGTAGACCAAGCATTACAGATTATGAGACAAAAATTATTTGAAGAGGTATCTAGCCTTCCCTTAGAACAAGAAGAGGATGAATGGACTATGCCTCTCTAGAAACTGCAAGGTTGTTACAACATTAACATGGATGAAGATGATGATCCGAGGAAAGTAAACATCGTAGAAACAGAAGGCCAGAGAGATGTGGAAGGGTCAGGAGTTGAGTTACCATTTATTGGACAGCCTATCAAGATCAAGAAATTCAATATTGGAACAGAGGAGACACCGAAGCTTGCCAATGTCGGAGATTATTGGGATGTTGCTACCATTGACAAGATTACAGAGTTGTTGCACGAGTATTAGGACTTGTTTCCGACCAAGTTCATTAATATGAAGGGTATTAAAGGACCTATGGGAGATATGAGGATCCCTTTAAAACCAGATGCTAGACTAGTCAAACAGAGACCTTACAGATTGAACCCTAAATATAAGGAAAAAGTGAAGATTGAGCTTGACAGAATGTTGGAAGCAGGGATTATAGAACATGTGGAAGAATCATAGTGAATTAGCCCTATGGTGGTGCAAGACAAGAAGACAAGCGAGATTGGGATTTGTGTAGATCTCAGGAAGCTGAATGATGCCTGCTTACATGACCCCTTCCCTACACCATTCACTGACGAAGTGTTAGATAACGTGGGAGGCCAGGAAGTATATTCTTTTACAGATGGATTTTCAGGATACCATCAGATCCAGATTTCCAAGGAAGATCGCCACAAGACTACATTTGCAATAGAATGGGGATCCTATCAGTATACAGTGATTCCATTCGGATTGAAGAATTCCCCAGCCATCTTTTCCAGGGTGGTGGTCGAAGCATTAAGGGAGTTTTTGCACAAATTTTTAGAAGAATATTTTGATGATTGGACTGTCTTTAGTTTATTGAAGAATCACATTGAATGTCTAAGGCTAATGTTGGAAAAATGTAGGCAATGTCAAATTGCTTTGAATCTAAAAAAGTGCATTTTCTTCTCACGATTTGGAGTTTTATTAGGACATATTGTATGTAAGCAAGGATTACTGGTAGATCCATCCAAGATCACCATTATAGTTGATCTACCCCTTCCTACAACAGTTAAATAGTTGCGCAGTACGTTGGGACACACAGGCTACTACAGGAAGTTCATTAAAGGATATGCTCAGATTACAATGCCCATGGAGAATTTGTTGAAGAAGGATTGTCAGTTTAGTTGGACTGAAGAATGTCAGCAGAGCTTCGACACACTGAAACAGAAAATGGTTACTACGCCCATTTTAGTGTTTCCAGATTGGACCAAGGAGTTTCATGTGCATGTCGATGTGTCTTCTATTGCTTTAGGAGCCATGTTAGCACAACCAGGAGAAGGATATATTGACCACCCATTAGCCTTTTCTAGCATGAAGCTATCAACTGATGAGATTAACTACACCACCACTGAGCGAGAGGGGTTAGCTATGGTGTACGCATTGCAGAAATTTTGCCATTATTTGTTGGGAAGACACTTTAAAATGTTTACTGATCACTCCACACTAAAGTACCTAGTCAACAAGCTAGTGTTGGGGGGGCGAATATGCAAATGGATTATGTTGTTTCAATAATGTGAATTTTAGATCATAGTAAATCCAGGAAGAATGAACAAGGGTCCTGGCCACTTGTCAAGGTTGGAACATGGCGAAGAACCCACCAGTTTGGAGGATACATTATCGGATGCACAGTTTCTAGTTATTAGAAAAATCAATGACCACTTCACAGACATAGTCCAGTTCTTGTCAACAGGAATGGAACCTAGTGAGTATACAATTCCACAGAAGAAACAGATAGTAGTGCGCGCTACAGACTTCTCACTTATAGTTGGACATCTATACAAGATGGGACCAGATCAGATCTTGCGAATAGGGGCTGTGGAGGCAGAACGACAACTAATCCTTGCAGAAGCTCATGAAGGCATCGCAGGAGGACATTAGGCAGGTAAAGAAACTGCACAGAAGGTTCTTAGAGCTGGCCTTTGGTGGCCTACCTTACACAGAGATGCTAAAGACTATTCCAGAGCCTGCAATGTATGCCAAAGGGTTGGGAAACCATCTAGAAGAGATGAAATGTCGCTAGCACCGCAACTGACCCTACAAGCATTTGAGAAATGGGATATTGAATTTGTTGGACCTATAAACCCACCAGGAAAGTGTACAGGAGCACGATACATCATCACTGTGATAGAGTACTTGACCAGATGGGCCGAAGCAAGAGCAGTCAAGGACTGTAGTGCAGCTACAGCCGCACGCTTCATATTTGATGACATCATAACTAGGTTTGGATGCCCAAAGATCCTCATGAGTGATCAAGGAACACATTTCATAAATAAAACAGTTGAATCCTTGACTGAAGAATCTACAGTCCACCATCAGAAGAGCACACCATACCACCCTCAAGGAAATGGGACGGTTGAAGCATTCAACAAGATTTTGGAAACAACACTAACCAATATATGTTGTGTAAACAGGGATGATTGGGATTTAATAGTACCAACAGTATTATGGGCCTATAGAACCATGTGCAAGAAGCTGACAATGCAGACCCCTTTTAAGTTGGTCTATGGTATTGAAGTTGTTGTTCCAATGGAATATTTGGTGCCAATCCTGAGAATTGTTTCCTTTACGAGTATGGATGATACTGGATATGTTCAAGAGAGACTTGCACAGTTGATCGAACTTGAGGAAGATAGATTCATTGTAGGATTCCATCAACAAGTATAGAAGGAAAGAGAGAAGGCCTATCATGGCAGGCACATCAAGAAGAAGGAATTTAGACAAGGAGACCTAGTGTTGGTTTATGACAGAAAGTTCATCAAGCATCCTGGGAAGTTCAGAACACATTGGTTGGGGCCATACGAGATCACCTATGTTATAGAAGAAGGAGTTGCACAACTGAAGACATTGAATGGAGAATGGAAGGAAGGACTAGTGAATGGGAGTCGGCTGAAGTTGTACTATGACAACCAGCTACCTCGCAAATCTGAGTAAAATCAAACAAATCAAGGGTCTAGGTACCAGGTGAAATTGAAATTGGGTACCAGACACAGAAAAGACAGTATGCACAAGGAGGAAGAGGAGGCATAAAGCAGAAAGAAAAGGTTGCACTGCGCAGTCTGAAGTTAAAGTACAACAGAATAGTCAGATCGAAGTGCCTCGGGACGAGTCACATGTGATTGTTGGGGGCATGTTGGCCCTTGGTTATGGAAGGAAGAAAAGAAAAATGAAGAAAAGGGAAAAATCAAACTTCGTGGAAGACACAGTGACTGATACTGGGTCGAAGTGAGCAAAAGAGCAGAAAAGATGGAGCGAAGCCTGAGAAAGAAATTCATTGGATGAGGAGATCGGGGATGACAGATAAACAAGGAAGAAGGATCGTGGATGACTCAGAAAGAGGAAAAATCCACCATTAGATTCTTTGGATCACCGCGCAAGAAAGAAGGAAAGACAGGCTGGTGAAGCCCTGAAAACACGGGTCAAGTTGAGCTAGGGTTTTAGACACCTAGGGTTTTGGTATCTAGGGTTTTGGACACTTAGGTTTTGGCCTAAGGATGTCGGTGAATGATTGTAATGTATAAATAGAGGTCTAAAGGGCCTATGTTGGGTTGGTGTTTTGGGTTGGTACTTTGGTTTGATGTGTTGTTATTGTTACTGTTGATACTGAGTTGGTCGAGAGAAGAGTATTGTGAGAGAGAGAAGTGTTGAGTACAAGAGCCTTCTAGTATTGTAAGATCTTTAGCTGGGTGCGAAGATCAACCCTGCAGCTAGGTGCGTAGGGAGGGGAGAGAATCATAGAATAAGAAGAGAAGATATGCTATCTCAGAGCGCAGATAAGAACTGTATGCTTTACATCAATATAATATATCACAGTTCTATGGACGTAGCCCTAGAGAGAGGGTGAACCACGTATATTTTGTGTTGTGTTGATTAGTATTTTGTATTTGTCCTTCATATACTGTTATTGCATCGCTAAGGTATATTTGATAGATGCATGGAGTAGATCAAGCTGATAAGTGATATATGAATGATGTGTTGTTCCTTTGTTAGATCCACTTGATATTCCCTTGGTTCTAGACATATTTGTCCTGCAACCCCCTCATAACTGCTTCGCAGGTGTTGCCGAAAGGGCCAGTAGTTAGGGCTTGTTGGTGCACTCGTGGAGTTGAACCCTGGGTCTTCCCCTATGCCAAAAACTGATTTTATTTTTCAGTCTCTCGATTTCCTCTTCCTTTGCTTGACTGATTTCGTTTTTCAGTCTCTCAATCTCCTCTTCCTTTGCTTGACTAATTTCATTTTTCAGTCTCTCGATCTCCTCTTCCTTTTCTTTTGTTAGATCAACAACTTTTGTTTCCAATCTTTTCATCTCTTCTTCTTTGTTTTCTAACTGAATCTTTTTCTCAAATCTGATTTCTTCAATGTCTTTGAGCTTTTCTTTTATTTCCAGGATATGCCTTTGATTGCTAAGCTCATCATATTCCTTCTTCTTTTCTTTTACCTGACTAATTTCTTTATTCGGCTTCTCGATATCTTCTTCTTTCTCTTCTAACTGATTGTCCTGCTCATATATTATATTTTCATTGTCCTTGAGCATTTCCTTTATTTCCAAGATATGATTTTGACTCTTTTCAAGAAATTCTTTAGTGTAGTCATGAAGATAGCTATAGTCTGATTCATTATGGTCATAACAGTATTCATAGAGACTCCAATCAACCTTTTGTTTTTCCTTTGATAGTTCTTCTTCTACTTCTTCCATGAGATAAATGCTAACAGAAAATTCTTTTATTGTATCTGAGTCTTCTTCTTCACTTGCAAGGGAGGATTCAATATCAACATTATTGCAATCAAAATATTGTGGAGATTCTTTACCTTTATTGATGGTTGAGTCTTCATCTTCATCCTTGATAGGAATGTATTATGTGTCTTTACTTTTGATTTGATACATCTTTTCTAACTTCAGCCATAAGTCCTTGGCAGATGTTTATAGTCCTATGCTTGCCTTGACTATTTCTAATAATCCATTGAGAAGAATCTTCAATGCCACTTCATTGTTCTTCCTTGTTCTTCTTTGGACTGTAATATTTGATAGATTCTTTGATGTAGTTAAATCCTAGGGCTTGCTTACTACTGAATTCTAAACTTCAAATCCTCTTGACTTCAAATGTTGTTTCATATTTTCTCTCCATGAAGAATAATTTGTTCCATCAAATAAGGGAGCTTCAATTGTGGAGAGAGCCATTTGTCCACCCATTTTTTCAGGATCTACCTTCTAGTGGTTAAATTGTACTGAAAGAACCCCGCTCTGATACCAATTGTTGAACACACCGCCCACACTAAGAGGGGGGGGGGTGAATTAGTGTGTGGAATTTTATAACTTTTCTTCTTCTTACAAGTTAGCAGTTAAAACATATTTGAACAAATTAAGAACAATCAAATCATAATCAAAATGGACACAGAAAATATCAGTTGTTTGTATATAATTTATATGAATATATGTGAATGTAATAATAAGCATTTTCCCAACACCAACTAATTTGTTTCAGCACCAACTGAATAAAGGAGCACCAACTCCTCGGAGAGCACCAACTCGCAATCAAGACCCAACCTGCTACAAGACCCAGCTCGCTGATAGAACACGGTCTATCCAATTAGAGTTCAACCAACTCTAGTAGCAGTGATTCATTAATGAATCAATTATGTTTCATGATCAGAGATATACAATCAATTCTCATCACGACACTTCATCCTTTGTCTGAAATTCGCGTCTTCTTCGCTTTATCTTTCCTCTGATATTCGCGCCTTCTATCACTTCTTATTCTCTCTGAAATTCGCATGGACCGTAGGTCTGTATCCCCTACATTTTTCCCACGGGCTGCTCTTTCTTAGCAAGCCTATCTTTTCACGAGCCTGTATACTACTTCCTTAAGAACCCTACCTTAGTGAACCAAATATGGTTGTATTTGTATTTTCTTATGCTCAAAACTTGTCTAAGTTATTGAGCCGACTTGTGAAACAAGTTATAACTAACTTGTTTATTTACAAAAACTTTTGGGACCACCAGAGTTCATTGTTCTAGGTCTTCAACTTTACACTTGGTATCCCCTTTACTTTCATAAATCGATCACAGTCATGGATCGATTTCCTTCATCTCTATGATAACAGAAATAGGCGCTTCCTTCAAGCCATGTTCATATGATCATAGACGGAAACCACAGGCTTATCAAGTTAAGCGACGCATTACATTATTCCCTTTAAATCTCTTTACCATATGACCAATGACGGTGACCTCACGTGAGGTGAGACGAGTGCTTGAGCACTTATCACATCAACGGTCATGGTCCAATCTTCTAATGAGATGGATGACTGACGAAACTTTAGGACTTCGCCCTTCGGGTCTTCATGACTTCCAACCTTTCAAATCTACCGAATACGATATCTTCGAACAGATCGGAAAGTTCACATTTATATCATGGAACTAGATCAATGGTCATGTACGATCCTTACATCGCTTAATCCGACGGCCAAGACTTAATCAAGCAATGATATGGATGGTCGTCGTTTTCTTCGTGACTTTGTCCATTATGCTTATGCTATCCTTCCACTGTGTTTTGATCAATGGTTGAGAGTTCACCCAACATCAAATCAATGGTCGAGATCTCTTTCGGGTCTCTGGACTTCAGAGATTTCGAGTCTCAACCCCTTCTTTACTCCATACGTCAATCTTCCAGAGATGACAAACCATTGACACGTGTCCCTCTCAGATTAATGATCGAGAGTGCTCCTTCGGGTCTCTGGACTTCAGAGATTTCAAATCTCAACCCCTTCTTTCCTCCGGAGTTATCACCTATTGTGCAAGTCATAAACAGTGTGGACCACTTGTTGTCATTTAACACTTCCGCTTACACTATCCTTCCACTGTAGTAGATCAACGATTGAGAACGCTCCCGAAGTGATCTTCAGATCAGACGTCTCATGTCCACTTCGGGTCATTGGCATTTGGGACTTCGGGACTTTGGGAGAGTGTTGGTGGTAAAACTCCCAAAGAAAAAATCCTGGAGTGACGTAACTTACTTGTGTCACTTGATGACATGTCACGAGCTGAGAAGCTTCCATGTGTCATTTAGATTCGATATTTTCATGTACCTGAAATGTTGATTCAACTTGACACTTTTCGTTCTCTGACTGTGTCATGTGTCCTTGCTGACGTAGACTGCTGACGTGGTCTGCCACAGTTTCTTGCTGACATTGACGTAGATCTCCCGATGTGACACATGTTCATCTCCTTGATATAACGGTTAGGATAGTATCCGAAGGGTATCTCAGATCGATGACTAAGAGTGACTTCGGACCTTCGTCCTTCAGGACTTCGGGACTTCTGACATTCGTTCGTGATAAAACTCTCGAAGCAATTCTCCCAGAGTAACATAACTTGCTTATGTCACTTGTTGACATGGTACGAGCCAATTTCCTCTTGACACATATCATCATCCAATTATTCCATGTGTGTTTGTTGACATGGTCTGCCACATGTCTTTTGTTAACATTGTCTGTTGATGTAGTCTGCTGATGTAGTCTACCATATGCCCTTTTGCTGACGTGGTTTGTTGACCAACAACCCCGATCCAATGGTCCTCATATATCCTCCAAATCTGACGGTCCTTATTCATTTTGGATTTATGAGCTTTGGGTATTTCACATCTCAAACTTTCTGGAGCTAACCTCCTCACAACTTTAGATCCGAACTAAATGTTGTTCGTCGATCATGAACTTAGATAGACGACTCGATCTGTCAATGATGCAACTCTTCTATATTATCTTGTCCTTCCACTTAGAATGATCCAACGATTGACGAAAGTTTGCATGAATGAGATATCAAATCTTACCTCGCTTATCCTATCCTTCCACTTGAAAATGATTCGACGGCTGACGAGAATTCAGATTTGATCTGACGTTTGGTGGGTATTCGATCAATCAAATTCTCAATCGTTTTTCCCCACTTATCCTGTCCTTCCACTCAAAAAGTGATCCAATGATTGTGAAGATTCTCGAAGCAGATCCACGATCAAGGATGATTGTGGAACCACAACTTGCGAGTGATTTAACTCATCACCCAAACTCCACAATTTGAAGTTGCGCATTGTTGGTGAGTCAACCACAATCATCAATTTTCGAAGCTATAGGATCAGTTGGTCCTAACTAATTGTGAGATTGGAACTAGCATGATATTTAATTCTCCTTTTGATCTCCGCAATTCATCCCTATCGTTGATCTGGTGATTGCGCATTCGATGGTCAAGACTTAATCTAACTTAATCTCATTGTTTATTGGAACAACCACAGTCATAGATATTTGAAGCTATGAGATTTGATGCTCTAGACAGATTGCAGGATTGTAATTGGCGAGTAGTTTAATTCTTCTTTCGCTCCCCGCAATTCATCCCCGCCGTTGATCTGGCTTGCAGATTGACGGTCACGATCCTCCAATGATCCTCAAGCCCATGGTCACTCATATGACTGATGTCTATTATATTTATACGATCAACATGGTCAACCTAGATCGGATGGCGGTTGAGGCTTCTCACTCTTGATCGGACGGCTGCTGAATCTTCTCACCCTGAGCTTATGTTTTTCCTTCTGAGCTTTGATCTTTGTGTTTGCTAACCCTCCTGAGCTTTTATCATAGGATTGTTGATCCTATCATGATCAACAATAATCACGAATTTCTTCATACTGATATACTGTGCAATGTTCTTTTCCTTTTGAGATTTGATCTTCATACTGTTCTCTCCTCCTATTCACTTCCTCCTCCTGAGCTTGCGCTTTCGATCTCTATATATTGTTTGACATCTTCTACTGACTGATATACTGTTGACATCAATGAAAATCTCATCTCTGGTAGTTCATCATTAATAACATATCATCACTATTAGTTCATCTCTGGTAGTTCATCGACTGTTGACATCAATGACAATATTTCCAACACATTGATCTTCTATTAGCCATTTTTTATCAACAAAAGCTCTACATAATGAAATATACAAACTATGAAATTTGTTTTACAAACAAAGTAAAGAATTTCAAGTTTAAAATGTTTTTGTGTTAAGCATTGTGTGTTATACAATCATACACATTGGTGTGCAATATATAGTTATATGCATTGGAGCATGTTTATTGTATAGTGCATTGCTAAAATTTAAAAAAAAAAATGTTTTAAAACTTCCATAACCAAAAGGTGTGCTATATATTAACAAATGCACCAGTGCATTATTACTATATAGTGTGCATTGTAAAATTGAAAATGATTTTTAAATATGGAGGCACCAAATTGTGTGCTCATAAGTACATAATGCATCAATGTGTCTAACTGTACAATATGCACCATGAAACCTGAACACATCAAAAAAATGGGATTGATAATTTTCTGGATTCAATGCAATGAGTAGTCCCATTCCAGTAGACACCCAAAGCCCAAAAAAACAAATCTCATTGTGAAAGGGTAGAGAGATTAAACCCCTACTACTAGAGTTTGTAATGTAAAACAAATGGGAAGAAACAAGAAAAATAGGGTTTGCAACACTGAAGGTGAGTTTGAATCCCTTCTATTTTCTTGAAAATGCATTGTAAATGTTTATAGCATTAAATATAAAAAAATTGAATAATTTTCAAATCAGTTGAGAGAGAATTTTAGATGAAGATAATGAAGGTGCATACCTAAAATGATACTCAAACTATCACCCGAGTGGGAAAGGTGTCATTTCAAATTATAGAAACAATACTTAAACTTGCATCATATACTTAAAAAATACCTTCAAAAGTGTGATTGAAGTTAGAATGTTACATTCTTTCAAAACTTTCTTTTAAGAATGTAGACACTTATTAATTTTGGTTTTGGCTCAAATGCGAGGGGAAAAAGTGATAGTATCAAATGGTTGATTCTTCAAACTCCTCGTTCCATATCATTCCAAGCTCATCTAGTTCTCCCTTATAGTTTGCAGTAGGTCCATATTTTATTTATACTTTTATTATCTAATTGAATTTATGTTATATTTGCATGTGAATTTGAATAATTGTTGCCTGAATTTTGCAAGATCCAGATTTGGGATTGAGTTTATATGTGTAGGATATTTCACTAGTCCAAGAATGTTGCAAGATCTTATCTAGAGCAAGATAATGTAGGAAATGGTATATGAAAATGAAGAGACATTTCTTTACCTCTCTAATTGTAACATGCCATCTTCCAACAATCATCCTAGGCCAATGGCACTTCACTGTGAACCGTATCTCTTTTATGACACTCTAGTAGCATGTGGTTGTTCAAAATGTAAAGGGTCGAAGTTGAACCCTCAATGTGCCATGAAGTCCTATTATATTAATGTCCAACTACACAAAGTTTATGATTTGACATCTCCCACTATGGTTAAATATCTAATAGGTGATATAGAAAATACATATAGGAACACTTTAATATCTTTGTTTTTGAAAAGTTGTAAGGCAAATCAACTATGTTTTGTTTGAAATTGACCAACATGTCTCCTTTTATTCAGTCATCCAAGAGTCCTAGTATGATATCAATAATACCTAAAACATATCTACTAAGATATACAAAAAAAATTATGATCCAAGAGAAAAAATGTCCATGTACACACCAAGGTCAATTTGATTGTTGAAGGGCATAGATGACTTCTCTCTTCCTGTTCATCTACAAAGTAAATACTAAACCCGTTACAACCATCCTTTGTATTGTGCTTGGCCATATTCCTTGCATGTGCCTGATGTTTGTGGTAATAATTACATGATTTCTAAGTCTAGTAGATTCTACAAATCTTAGGTTGTTTATCCTTTCACATGTGTTTGTTCCTCTTGGAAAACAATCAGTAGCACTTTTGCCATTTTTCGATCCTCCTTATAAAGAGTCTGATTATTTGAATATTGTTAAATACAAACATAGCATTTCCATATATGGTGTGTACATGAATGGTTATGCTTGCAAAACATTCAACAAGAAAAATGTGTTATATATCAATGTTCATCGATGCACTCATAGGAACATTGCAGGGCTCATAAATATCTAAAGGTGCTCATTGTTCAATGTAAATTATTTGTTTGAGAAACACTCCAATGAAAAAGAAGGCATTAGATTTGTTGGGGTGGCAGCATGCAATATGTAGTTTTTCTCATGGTGACAAGTTGTTAATAAACTATAAATTTCATAGACTACCAGTTGCTCATCAAAGGTGGCATGCATTGGGACTATCTTTAGACATCCCCTTGGGGCATAGGAAAAATACCATTGAGTAATTATTTTTTTGGATTTTCAATGGAATTCATGTAAATTTATTAATTTGACCTTTGTTTTATAAAGTGGTTGGTTGCATATGTAATGGGAAAAAAATTCCATGCTTCTAGTAAATGTTTGGTCTAAGGTTTGCACATACTAAATGCATTGTGTTTACTAATGCTATCGATTTAATGTTCAATATTTTTTCAATCAGGGAGTATGGCGATGAGTGACCTATCTACCATCTCCCATTGCACCCCACTACAAGGTAAAATCAAGGGAAGGATTCTAAACAAACATAGATCACAAAGGAAGAATAACAAACATAGTTGAATCAACCATATATTCAATTCTTGCTATGTCCTAAGTCATCAATTCAGGATGTCTATAGTAACATTGGTTCTTCACATGTTGGGGAAAAAGATAATGATATAGAGGCTCGTATGGATGATTTATTAGTATAGGATACCCATTCCATGGAAGGAATGATATGAAATACATTCCATCAACATGAGCTATGGGACGGTGCTCATGTTGGCGATACCTTCTTCGAAAGGTTGAAAACTACTTCCACCACCCCTCTATTTAGGCATGGGTCAAATTCTACCCAACTATGGACAACAATGTTACTATACAACTTGAAAACAAAGTATGGTATGTCAAACGCACCACTAAGGTAACTAACCATTATGTCCCCTATATTTTAATGAATCTTACCACACAATCAACACTAAAAAGGGATTTTGTGTGTGTTTAAGGACAATGTTCATTTATATTACCCACTAATTTCAAGTCAGACAAAGATAAGGTACTTCCAAATGATAATGTCCTTTACGGTAGCTACAAAGAGGCAAAAAACTACTAAAAAGGTTGGGTGTTGAGTATATATTATATCACACTTTTCTAAATGATTGTATTCTATACATAGTTGAATACATGGACAAAAATATATGTCTATAATGTTTGCATGGAAAGTACGAGATATAAATAATAAAAAAAGGGTAAGGCACATGGTCCTCCCCATAAAATATTGAGTCACGTGTCTATAATATTAAATATTCATACACTCTTCCATTGCAAAGAATTAGCCATGTTGCATGGGTGGCATGCCTCACATAGAAGTGACCCAAGAGTTATGCAAATATAGGCAGATTCAATAGCCATAAATCATATAGAGGATACATGGTTCAATAAATTCAACGATGAAGTAAAAATCCCTTAATTAAGCATAGCCATGGATGGCGTTAATCCATATTTCCTCCAAAACACCATCTATTTTAGTTATCCAATGGTAGTAATCAATAACAATATTCCCCCCATGGTTTTCCATAAAGAATGAACATTTTATATTGGATCTTATTGTCCTTGGTAGAATACAAGTGAAGAGAATGGATGTCTACCTCCAACCATTGATTGATTAATTGAAGAAAATATGAGAAGGGATAAATATATAAGATGTATCAAGACACATCCCAATGGAGAGGTGTTTTATGTTGTAAGGAATATGTGCATACCCCACACATGATTATTCAAACCTACAAGTTTGCTCTGGTCATCATGTTGATTGATTTTTTATATCTGTAACGTTTTTTGGCATACTTGATTTGGTGAAACTATCTTCTTTGATGCTAAGGTGTTTTGTATACAATAACATCACAGGTCTTATAACAAAAGGGTATCATGAATGTAAATGTTGTGGAATTTTTATAAAGGTTAGGTGGTCCAACCACCTACTAAATCCATTTTACCACTACTCAAGGGTATTCCTCCTAGAAGACAACCCTTATACAAAAGAAAATTTTCATTTCAATGCTAAACTAGAGAGAACATGGAGACCTAAAATAACAACATTGATACACTGGAGTATGGCATATGACACAAAGAAGAAGGAATTTGCAGAATTATTTGATTCAAATGGGGAGCCTATGTTGATGATATTGAATTTTTTAACACCTAATTTGAGAAATTCCCATTGGGATGAAAAGGAAATCTATTTTTATTAGCTTTGACATTAGGAGCATCTTAAGATTTCCTACTTACTAAATCTCATGCATATATTCAAAAATGTTTCATCTTATTTATGCAAGCACATACCATCGAAAAAAGTGACAGTTTGGGTGTCAAGAGAGATCTTATTTCTTTGAATACTAAAAAGAAACATTGGCCAAGAAAAAGAAAAAAAAAGTGATATCAGTCCCTCTTGGTCTTTTAAAGAAGGTGTTGTCCCCTCAATTTTGAAAAAATATGATCTTTTTTTGGTGAAGGATGTTATATTGGGTGTGAAGACACCTTCTTTATACGGGTTGACTCTACAACATCGCTTCACCATAGAAAAACATTTGTTATGGTTGAAATATCATGACTTGATCTAAAACTTCTAAGGGCATATATGTCAATTCCATGCTTTTTTTAATACAATGTAGGTTATAATATGATTTTCACTCATAATTTTATGCCAATTAATTTTGTGTGAGTTTATTTTGTAGTGTCATTATCCTTTTCTCATGCATGGTTTTGTGAACCATTACTTACACATAACTCGTCACGTGCCATATTTAATTTATTTACATTTGTACATTGGATTACATCAAAGGATATTTGCATGGGTGGAATTCCATAGTGGCATCAAGATATAGTTGATATTATATATATTCTTGAGAAGGAAATTCCCATGAGTTTTATGGACTTCTAATTCCATATTCTAATTCATCAAACTAATGAGATTTCATTAGTCAAGGTAGTCTCCCATCGTTGGATGTTCTACTTGGAGAGGTACATGAAAAATTTTGAGAGCTTTATCAGACAAAGGACAAACCCAAGGGGTCTATGATGAAGGGTATATAATGTGTGGGTCATTCTATTATGTTAGTGAGTAGATCAAGTAAATCAACAACACACTAGGCATAGTGGTTTGGGATGACCAATAGGGTGAGAACAAAAGGGAAGGGGAGCTAATCCAAACAAATGGGAAAAGGTGTATGATAAAA
Organism: Picea glauca; assembly: GCA_000966675.3. Classification (NCBI taxonomy): domain Eukaryota; kingdom Viridiplantae; phylum Streptophyta; class Pinopsida; order Pinales; family Pinaceae; genus Picea; species Picea glauca. The sequence goes on along the minus strand of JZKD02S0113605.1, from coordinate 99,848 downwards.
AGTAATTCACTTATATTTGCCAATGTTATACAAAGTGATTGTTTACACTAAAATTGATAGTACATATTTAATCTCACACTATTTGTTTTGATTTTATGAATGCATTAGAGAATTTTAAAATTGATGCCATCAATAAATTTACTCTTATAGCATGGAAGCAATGCAACCATGGGTCACATTGTATGAAGAGAAAAGAAGGAAATGGGACAGTGACAAAAGAATTTGGATGGTTGAATTTTAGAAGCATGTATTATCCTAATCATTTAATAGAAAATATGTCAACGATTTGTCCCAATAGTTGGGTGGTTTAATAGATTAGAGAGAAATATGGTGCATCTGGTCATTACCTGCATGTTGAAGAGGATGCACTCAACATAAAGATTGAGTGCAAAAACTTTGTAAAAATCTATTTATGTACATTTTTCATTTTATAATTCACATTTGAATTATAACATGTATTATATTTTTATTAAAGTTTGGTTTACTAGAGATATAACATCATCATTTGTATGTATTTTTATAGGAACATTTGTTCCCATCTATATGGACATATGGACATCATTTTCGCACTAAGGATGTCGATGATGAATGTGTCACGCTTGATTGTGGAGTAGAGGTTGAGTTGGACCAATCGAGTCATGTTAGCCACCATGAATGGAACCTAATAGATAGGAAGTTAGGTTATGTCAAAAAGATACAAGAGATCATGCAAGTAAACTTATCATCTTGTCAATGTGTTATTTTTAAGTGCAAGTGATGAGATACCTTTGATTGAAGTGATGTAAAGGAATATTGTGATAGTGAGATAATATGTATCAAATATAATAAATTGTGAGTCAAAAAGGAGCCTTATGTTTTCTCAAAACACTATAACCAAGTGTTTTTTTACCTAAATTTGTTGAATAGAGATTGATGGTTTGTACAAGGCATGATCCAAGATCAAAACATTCTTTTGGGAACAACAATGTTATCATGCCAAGTAAGGAATATAATCAGGGTGATGGGCATGATCCAAGATCAAAACATTCTTTTGGGAACAAGAATGTTATCATGCCAAGGAATATAATCAAGGTGATGATAACGACAAGTGATATGTAGATAATTTATTTCAACATTTATGTTGTAAATGTGTCATTTTATTATGGTTTTTTATAATTGGCCAATTTTGTTTTTTCTTCATTTTATAATGTTGGATATGAAAATTTAATAACTATTTACAATCATCATGTTGAAGAAAAACCTATTTGTTTTGGAACTTCAAGCTCTTTCATGAATAATGAATAATTTTTAATTGTAAACTAATCTACATGTTGTCTCTTTTTGTAAGATTAATATTAACAACTATTATCGTCAATGCCAATTTATTTGAAAGTATTTAATACGTTTTTATATTTTATATAATAATTTTAAAATTATTTTCATGATTTAAAAAAAAAAAAAAAATGATTCTAAAAGTTAATCAAATGTGATTTAAAAAAAATTATGATTCAATATGCAAAATGTTATCATTATATAAAACTAGAGAAATAATTATCTTGTATATCCACATATTGTAATACTAATTTTATCAATACAAATAATAATTTTAGTAACCATATTTAACAACAAATTTTAAATATATCATTTAATCAAAAAATTGATATAAAAATTAATCAAATATTTCAATCATTGATTGAATTATTTAATCAAGTTTGTAAACATGTTGAATAAACATATTGTATTTTCTTGGACAACAAATAACTCACCTTTAAAAAAAGTTGAACATTATATGATATTAAATTATTATAAGTTTTTACAATCACAATCCAAATTTAAATGAGTGATACATCTCAAATCAATTTAAAGACATAGAAATCATTAATAAAATTAATAATTAACATACACATAATAAATTTTATAAATCAAACAACATTGCATCAACATGATATGAAAATTCATAATGTGCATGAATAATAATATCAAAATCTATATATGTGTCAAATATAGATCTCAAATCGAATATACATGTCAAATATACACAATTATTGCTAAATAGGTCCACCACCAAATCCAGATGCATCAATGCCTCCACCACTAGAGCTAGAAGCATGATTGGTACCTCTACTAGATAATAATGTAGAAAGTAGAGTCTGATATATCTCTCCACTTTGAAATGTATCACTCAATGTGACTATAGCATCAATAGCGAGTGAAATATGTGTAGTTGGTGATGGTGTAGCTAGTGGCATAGGTGTTGCAGTTGGTGGTTCAGGTGCCATAGCTGGTAGCACAAGTGGAGAGGGGAGACGATGGTCATCCTACTAGAAGAGGAGGGGGTAGAGGAAATGGTGGTTGGCCTACTATAGGAAGAGATGTTGAAGGTGGAGGAGGAGAAGAGGGAGGAGATGGGGGTCAGCTTGCTAGAGGAGGAGATGTTAGATGATCCCTCAACCTCTCAAGTAGGTTGAGGGAATCGAGAAGATGGCACATTGATAACATCATATCATGGGGAAGGCTTTAATATATCTATGAAATCTTAGGATCCTACACAAACTCTCAAGGTTGTACTAACACTACTATGTGCCAAGCCACTAGTGTATATATATCTGATCCACCACCTAATGAAAAAATATAAGATTTAGCCTATGCAACAACCCAATTCATTGAGCATGAGTCAAATAATTTTTTTCAACCATATCCCCATCACACTAATGAGACTCTTCACCAACATACCACCCAATATCTACAAAATAATAGAAAACAATATTTAGAAAATTTAAACAAATCATTACAAACAATTATATGTGCATTAAATAAAACAAAAAAATATGCAACTAGAATAATCAAAGGTAATGATGACATTACACATCTTATTTGTTGGCTCATCCTAACAAAATAGGATGTTCATACCATATGGATACTTTACAAGATCGGGTATGTGATTTTCCTCACTAGTTAACAAATCAAAACTTGTAAACTTACCAGCCTACACAGGTACTCTGACTAGCCTCTCTTGGGACATATAACCCCACATGCACATGTGCACATCAATCATCAACCTAGGAGGGAGGCAGTCGAATACCAGTGTGATTTGTCTCCTGATGGAAGAATATGTAATATTTCTTGCATGGCATGTCAAGTCTTTGCACATGATTTGATCAATCAACATCAATGATATTCTCACTAGGCTAGGGAGGATCCTCACCAACATACGAGCCAATGTCTGCAAAATAGTAGATAACAATAATTACATAATTTGAACTAAATATTATAATCAATTAAATGTGCATTAAATAAGACAAAAAAATATGTATCTGGATTAATTAAAAGATAATGATAATATTGCCTCTCTCATCCATTGGCTTGTCCTAACTAAACATGATGTTTTTACATCCTTGTCAATCCATCCTTGCATATCAATACTACAGAATATCGTGGATGATATCATCCTCACTAGATAATGAATCCAAAATCTTTGAATTCTCCTACCTACATGATGTTGACGGGGAATAATTTTCCTTGCAACAGTAAGGGGTACTCCCCGGTACACGGTCCCAACTAAACTATGCACCAATTGGTTTAGGACACCAATCTATAATTTGGTCTGGCTGTCATTGTTGGTTTTGGATTTTACCGGTTGCAATCTGGTATATCGATGAAGGTGGATGATGAATGGTTATGCAATGCACAGATGTAGATGAATACTATGTATTAAAATAAAACTAATCTACTACTAGTCTATCCTACCATATCTTAGATAGGAGATTGCTAAAGTAACCAGGTGAGTTGTAAATGAAACCAAACTCTGCATAAAACCCCCACACATGTAGCTAAAATAAAGGTGCAAAGTCATAATCATGTAAATACATACATATAACCAAAATAATCTAAATTATATTTATGCATCCATTAAAAACTCAATAAGCTTAGGACTTGAAGATGTACTAAAGAATAATCAAAATTGTAGAATAACATTGAGTGCATAAGATCAGTCTATAAGAAAAAAAACATTCTTATAGCCCATGTGAACAACATACATCCAACTTGAAATAGTTCATAGCAAAGATAGCTTCACACATAAATTCTTCTTTCTTGCAAACATTGGCCCTGAGGGATTCTCAATATTCATTTACAAAGTATATGTTCTTGAATTAGTTCCTGAGTCTATACAATGCTTGAAGAGCCCTTACAAAATGGGCATCTTCTTTCTTTTATACAATCATTTGTGACTGCTAAGTGACTCTTTGTATTCCCCTTGAATAAGTTGTTACAAAACTATTCAGTTTCCTTTTTCTCGATGACAAGTGTACATAATAAGGACAACATTGGGGTTGGTTGAGAAAAGGACGAAATAGAAGATAGGTAATAGCAATTTTTTATTTCTATTTTGTCTTATTTGGGATTCATGTCCTTGAGGTAAAATGTCCACACCTTCAACAAGTCATACAAAGAGATGATCCTTCCTTACAGTAATTATACTAGTGTTGCATCATGCATATCTATGTTGTCTTCGATGACCTGCATATCCTTAGATGGAGTAGCCATGAATGCTTGGATCATGGTGTGGACTCTGGTAGGTTGTATGATATGTTTATCTATCAGGTATATGGTCACTTTGGTAGTTGATTTAGTGACCTTTCATCGATGATTAGTGTTATATTGAACTTTTTCCACTAACTCCTCCATGAACAAGTTCTGTCCAAGTTCTTCTAATTGAGGAAGTCGACATCCTTCAATTAATTCTTTAGCAGCCTTATGTAGTTTTGAGCCTATTTCCATTGATTTGGTAGTTTCTTTATCAGGTATTTTCCTATCTTGTTGACAGTTCTCTCATGAATAGATATATGTTTTCCTCTCCATTCTAGAGGGATGATAAATCCCAGCTGGTGCATTAGGATTCTTCGCGATCCATTGGTCGATCTAACTCATTCTTTCTTGGATCGTATTAAATTGTTTAAGCTTTGCTTGTACCTAACCATGTTGATCTATGACAGTGGAAACCGCTTGATGGAAGATATCTATATGTCCATACATATCTATGATGGCTTCTTCTAGCTCTGTCCCCACTTTCTCAACTATTTCCCTGAAGATTTGGACACTGCTTTCATCTACCTTCATTTGTTGGAGTTTCTCTTCTAGTTCCATGATACTTGCTTCTTTCTCTTTATTCTACTGGAATTTCTTCGAATGTTTCCTTCATTAGCGTTCATGAACGTAGTGCCAACTGAGGCTATGGCTATTGGGTTTTCCCTGACATCTCATGTTATGGGAACTTTCATAAGGACTACGATTGACATTCCTTGAGTTGACGGTACTTTCCTTACTTGCTCTTGCATGGTATTTTCATACTTTCTATCATAAGAGAAGCTTATTGAATTGGGAACCTCACTTGGTTTAAATGGAGCTCAGAGCCCTATCCCTAGACCATCAGTTGGTGTTTGTGTATTGGTGCTTGATATGGATACCTTTGGGGTGTCAGTATCCATTGGTTGAGTGTCATCATTCCTGAATTCATAATCTTTCTTTTGTCTCTTCTTCGGTTTCCTTATTAGTCGCTTTCTTGGCTATATTTTCCACTACTTCTCTTGTTGTTGGTGTTGCATTTTCTATTGCCTCTTTCTACTCAAACTCTATTTTTATTGCAGCCCTTGCTTTTGCTTCAGTTGTTTCTTTCGCCTTATCTACTTCAATATTTTGCTTCTTCTTGGAAGCATCGTTCTTTTCCTTGGATACCTTTTATTTATCTCTCCTTTTCTTATCATATGGTGTTTCTCCTTCTTTTTTTTATTCTAAATGCACAGAGATGGAAATAGGAGATGATCTTTCAGTTGCTTCTTCTTCTGCCTTCTTTCAGGATTCTTCTCTCGCTCTCTCCTCATATGAAATCCTCCCTATGGTTTGACCTAGTCTATATAATATAGTGCCATCACAGGTTCATGCATTGTGATGCACTTCTTTTTCATACCAAATATTTGTCATGTATTTTTAGGGGAGTCCCATTTGGTTGAAACAATATTTTACGACCCCCTTAGGGTTGTGTCTTCTGAACCTTTATTCTCCAAAATGATAAGATAACAAGGTGTTTACATCTTCTTGTGATTGCTTGGTGTTTGAGAATAAGTAGTTTCCTACATAAATAAGTAGTGGTGGCCATATCCCTTTCTTACCCCAGTACAATATCCCTCATACTCCATGGATTACAGTTTGATACGCTACTTTCTGGAGCACTAATTTGTTTGGAATGAACTGGGGAAGTAGATGAGGGGGATTCATAGCGCCAAACACCCTTATTTAAGCGCCAAGTTCCATGAGATACCAATCCCTGATTCTTTTTATGATGGCTATCACCTTATCATTCATGCATGGGGTGTTGTGAAAAATATCAATTCGTACAGGGGAGCCAAGAATCCTCCCATATCTTCTGATATTCTGTTCGATACTTTTTCTCCCAGATAAATTTACAGTATATGTGGATTGTTGAGTCCAAGGGATATCATTTCCATCCCAACCTTGGGTAATTATGGGCCACGCACATAATTTCTAGTAGATATGAGGACATATGGAAAATTGGGAAGGTCTCGAGCTGGGCTTCTATGACCGTGGTGAGAGCTATAGTCAGATTTGTTGATAAAATGTCATCCCAATTGAAAAATAGTCCCTCATCTGCATAATAATATATCAATGGCATGTACGATAGGGAGAATTGGGATGCATTTGGTTTACAATACAACCGACACAACATAGCCACCATATATTGATAGGGTCTCCTCAAGGAAATTGTGGGGTAACCTCCCTTGGGCCTGTTCTTGAACTATTTTTCAGGTTTGTACCACTTGGGGCATATTTATTTAGTTGTGTGTTGGAACTCATCAAGAAGCTTAATGTCTAGATTTTTCTCTCCTTTGTCGAGGTGATAACATTTTTTCAAGTCCTCAGGTCAAAATTATGCTATGGGTTCCCCCTTGGCATTGTGAATGCATCTATTTCCCAGATCAACATGTTTTATGATTCAATTGATGGAATCGGCACAAGGGAAGACAAAAACATAGGCTACGACTATGAATGTTCCATATCTCCAAATATTTATGAATATCTTTAGCTCATCTTGTTCTTCGTCTTCGGTGAGGAAATTTGATTTCTTAAACATGTGATACACATTGCCCCACTTGAGTGTCTCTCCCTCCTTTTCCAAGATTCTAGAGGTGTCATCATATGTGGATCCAACCACATTTGGTTCATCTTCGATATGTCGACCATTACCGGAAGCCTCGGTGACATATTCCTTGCTCGATGTTTTTTTGGGAGACATATTTGAACCTGCAAGGAAAAGGTGGGATTAGTGTGAAGACTAAAATCATAACTGATACAAAATTTAATCTATCTAAGTATTTTCATATACTTGATGACTCGCTTGAGTTGATGCTTGGTGGGAGATCATCATCAGAATATGATAAAATGATAGTAGGCATAGTGGGAAATATGGTAGAATTCAAAGAAGAAAAAGGCTTAAAAAGGGCTTAGAAGTCGAACTTGGAAAAGTTAATGTCAACTTATCTGATGTAAATCGGAGAAGTTGATGGCAAATGTCCCGAACGCCATTGGCCAAGTTGGCATGAAATGTTTTGATAGCCATCAGAAAGTTTGGTGTAAAAGACTCTGATATACAACAGATGGGTTACTTCTAAAACCTCTAATATACATCGGGTGAGTTGATGGGAAAGTCGTTGATGAAAGTTAGGGATCAAGGGAAGGCGGCGAGTTTAATATTAACTCCTTCGATGTGTCGGAGGAGTTGATATGAAATATTTTGAGGATCAAAGTGAAGTTTGGAAGATGATCTCATGAAGCGATCCAAAAGGTTTACTTACGCATTGGTGGAGTTGATATTAATTACTCTGATGGGAATTTGGTATATCGAGGTGTATCATAGAAAATGTTCCAATGTGGGAAAGGTATTTAAAACAGGGGGGGAAATCGGAAATTCTAACAAAAAAAAAATTGACCTAGGTGGGTTCTCAAAAACCAATTAAATTTTCACAAATATTGAGCCTGTGGATGAGTTTTAAAAGGTGGGCACCATCATAAAGAGGCTTGAGTAGATCAATTTAGAATGGTTGATAATTGAACTAAAATGCGACCATAGTGAACCCTAGCCCTAAAATGATCAGTGGAAAAAGTTGGGATTAGGTCGACTATAGCATGTCTGATCTAGGAGGATATTGGTGGCCACCCACCTATTCCAACTGGCTCAAAATAGGTTTTTGGCAATTTACTATTTTTAGCAGTTTTTCAAGTCCTAAACTTCTGGGGCCATTTTGAGGGCCCAAACGACGTTTTTTCAATATCAGAGACCTCAATGATCATCAAAGGCATGAGTGAGCCTATGAAATGAATCTCCTTGTCAATATCTTTCCAACGAGCTATCGTTTTCCATAAACGGATATCGTATGCAAAAGTTACGACCCTGGAAAGTTGATATAGTAACTTACCCCAACAGGGCCCACATGACTTTTGGCGCTTCATCTCCTAGGGTTAGGTTTTTGGATGTCTACGATTTTTTCATTCATGTTTATTGTAAAAAGGATTTTAGAGCCTCATTGTACTCATCTTCTTGTGAATGAGTGTAGTCATCACATCTATTCTCAGAGATAATCTTCCACCATTATAGCAAGCTTGTTTTCAGTATGCATTTTACAGTTTCAGCATATTTCTTATTTAATAAAAGTCAAGTTTTATTGTATCTCTGTTATTATTCACTGTGTCTATGTGTTAATATTATAAATCTATTTTTTCATTTCGTTCCTCTCATAAATCCAGATCAGTGGCATCAGAGTGAGGTTGCTCCTTGTCGTTTTTTAGTACATGTCCCCGACGCAGTTAGGGTATAAATAGTTGGGTCTTGAGCTTGTTTCTCTTGAGGACAACTGCTCTCGCACGCCCAAGAAACCATCCATTGCGGGCGAAAATAAAGATGATGGGACAAGATATCCTTTCAAAATGTTGCTCGAGGAATCCCTCGAGCGACAAAGGAACGAGATGATGGACATCTTTGAACAAATCATTCAACGACTGTCGACAAGTGATGCATCCACCTCAAGTGGAGGCGTCGCCCCCTTCAAGGTACATATCAATTGTTAGAAAAACAGGACTGTGGAGCAATAAAATAAAACAAATGCGGAAACAAAACATAGAATATACATAATACAATAGAGACACAAATTTACGTGGTTCACCTAGTGTGGGCTACGTCCACCAGAGAAATTGCCAGGTCCTTCCTTTATTATTATCCATCATATGAAGGGATACAACCTACATCAAACCCATTGTAACTTCCTCTTCTTTCTCTCACAATCTCCTATCTCAGAATACAATATTTGCCATCAACCATAGCCGCAATACATTTCCCTCATAAAAGAGGGTTGCCTTCTAGGGAAAAAAACCCTAACATAATCTCTATTGTTAGATCTGTGAACTTATAATGAATGGTCCATATTTACAATGAAATTACAATATACATTTACAAGGCAATTTTTCTTTTGGGGGCTTCACCCCCAAACCCCCGCTAGGGGCCTGCTTGCCCCCAGACCCCCTAGCCGGGGGGATAGCCCCCCTGGACCCTGCAGTGGGGGTACCCCCCCTCTACACTCCCTCGCGTGGAAGAGTGTACATACTTCTAGGGTGTAAATACTTCATGGGGTATAAACACGGCTGAAAGTAAAAGACCTTTGAATCAGGAAGATAATTAGGCTCCACAACCAACATCAATTTCGATATTCCTATATTGAAGGTCAAATAGATGCAAATATCGTAGATAAATGGTTAAATCTTCTAGAAGGGTATTTTTTTGTCCACAACTTTTTCAATAGAGAAAATATTACATTTTCTCTCCTCAAGACAATGCCCCGTGTCAAATATTGGCGGGAGACTTTCTATGAGCAAAAGGAAATAGAGGGATCCACATTATTTGTAGTTGCACCCACTTGGGGTTCCTTCAAGGATTATATTAAGGAACAATAGTACCCTGTTGGAAGTTATGATGACTTGTATACAAGATGGATCACGCTACAGAAGGAAAGAGACCAAACAATGCCAGAGTTCACCAATATCTTGTTGGGTATGTGTTATATTCTTTGCATGACTAGCTCTAGAAGTTGTTATGTTGCGTCGAGCATGCAGGGGGTTTTGAGGGTAGGGGTGCTATGCCCCCCTTCGGGGGTTGCTGGGGGGCGATATCTCCCTATACATGGATTCAGGAGCAGCACCCCCAACAATAAAAAAAATCCTCAGGAAATGTGTCACATTTTTTCCTCATTTTTCATGTTGCCTCGATTTTTGTGTCCATTGTTGGGAGGTTTTTAGGCACATGGTTTTTGCCGATGGTTTTCTATTTCTGGTTAAGGAATTAATATTTTTGGTTAATCCAGGTCATTGGATTAGGGTTTTGGATGTTGTTGGCTCCTATATGTATATTGTATTGTAAACAATGTATCACTATGAATGAATATAGAATATGTTGGCTTTCCCAGTTTGGATTTCAAGGGGAAAAATATCTGTGTAGTGTGTGTATTTTCCATTGTATCTTTTCTATTCTATTATTGAAAATATGTTTGCAGTAAATATTGTACAAGGTTAAAATCTACATTTGGTATCAGAGGTTCGTTGGCTTCAGTGGGACGCCTTTGTGGTCAAGGGTTTGGCTCAGGACTATGATAATACTTGTTACAGTGGGAGATCTGTGGTATTTATTTTTTAGGTGAAAACAAATGGTGAGAAGTTCAAAAATGGAGATAGAGAAGTTTAATGGGAAAAGGTTTGAGCTGTGGAAGCTCAAGATGGAATATTTTTTGGTGGATAGAGATCAGTGGATCCAGGTACTACACCTACAGCAACTTCGGAAGATGACTAGAAAAGGTTGGATCGGAAGGCGAAGAGCACAATCCAACTGTGTCTCTCATATTAAGTATTACTGAATGTGTTAGAGGAAACTATAGCCAAAGATTTATGGGATACGTTGGGGAAGTTGTATCAGTCTAAGTCCCTAGTAAACAAACTTTTCTTGAGAAAGAAGTTGTATAACTTGAGGATGAGAGATGGAGACTCGGTGGAAGAGCATTTGAACACCTTCAATACTATGGTAAGTCAGTTAGTATATGTTGAGATTAAAATTTCAAATGAAGATAAGTGTATCAGTTTATTGTGCTCTTTATCAGACTTGTTGACTAGTCTGGTTGTGGCCATAGGTAGTACTACAACTACCTTGAAGTTTGATGAAGTGGTCTCATCCTTGTTGTCGGAGGAGATGAGACGAAAGAACATGGAAGGATAGAGAACATATGTATTATTTGCAAGAGGACACTCCCAGGAAAGAAATAGATCTAATTCCACAAGTCGGATATCTAAGTCTAAGGGTATATCTAAATCTCCTAGAAATTTTGTAAAGGTATGTTGGAGATGTGGAAAAGAAGGGCACTACAAGAAGCAATATAGATCCAAAATTGAGAAAAAGAAGGGATCTGAAGAAGCTCCTTCTATAGAATAAAAGACCTCTAAGGAAGAAGGAGGGGATGTGTACCTGGCTTCTTCAAGCACACATGTATATCATGAGGCATGTTTGGTTGACTCAGGTGCATCCTTTCATATGGCTCCCCACATGGATTGGTTCTGTGAATATGAAAGGTATGATGGAGGTAATGTTTTCCTAGGTGATGAATCGACAACCAAAATCATAGGTCAAGGAAAAGTAAAGTTGAGGCTCATAGATGGAAGGATTACAAAACTACTTGGTGTTCTGCACATTCTAAGATTGGACATAAATTTGATTTATGTAAGCAAAATGGACGATGCAAGGGTAAAAACAATATTTGAAAAGGAAATCTGCAGAATGGTTTGAGGAGAAATGGTGTTGTTGAAGGGAGTTTGGTTTGGAACTCTGTATAAGCTACAAGGAATCACTATTATTGATGGGTGTAATAGTTCCATTGTTTTTTATATTGGAGTTGAAGAAGAAAGAACTCCTACATTCTCTGGAGAAAAGGTTATGTTGTGGCATCAAATACTGGGGCATATCAGAGAGAAGGGTCTTGGACTACTACACGGTAAAGGTATGGTTGAAGGTATGTATAACTTCTCTCTGGATTTTGATTTCTGTGAACATTGAAAATATGGGAAGAATAATCGAGTAATATTCCCCTCTAGTGCAATGAGGGAAGAAGGAATTTTACAGCTAGTTCACAGTGATTTGTTTGGACCTGTATCGATTCCATCATTGGGAGAATATGTGTACTATGTCTCATTTATATATGACTTCTCAAGGAATACTTGGATATATTTCCTAAGGAAGAAATCAGAAGTCTTTGGCAGGTTTAAAGAATTTAAGGCTCTTGTTGAGAATTAAATAGAGAAAATAATTAAGGTGTTGAGGCTAGATAATGGCGGAGAGTTCTGCGGGAATGAATTTGAAGAATTATGTAAGAAGTATGGTATAGAAAGGCATAAGACTACTCCATATACACCTCAAAATAATGGATTTGCAGAAAGGATGAACAGGACGTTGATGGAAAAATCAAGGTGTATGCTTAGTGGTGTCGAGTTAGGGCAAGAATTCTGGGCAGAGACAGTGGGTACTGCATGTTACCTGGTCAACAAATCACCCTCATCGGCGTTGGATGACAAAACCCCACAAAAGGTATGGACTGGTAAGAAACCTTCTCTCACACATCTCAAAGTATTTGGTTGTGAGGTGTGTGTGCATGTTCAAAAGGAAAACATGAGTAAGCTAGATAAGAAGGCTGGAAAGTGTGTCTTTATTGGGTGTAAATATGGTCTCAAAGGTTATAAGCTTTGGAACCCATAAAGTAAGAAGGTTGTGTATAGTGGAGATGTGGTATTTAGAGAAATTAAGGATGTTGTTAAACAGGAAGTCCTACCAAGTAAGGAAGTACCAGAGAAAATAGATTTTGATTTAAAGGATGATAAATCAGACTCTATAGAAGAACATGAATCAGAAGAAGAATATTCTTATACTCCAGTATTGAGGATATCGGTTCAAGAAAGAAGGCTACTGGAAAGGTATACTCCATCCAATTTTCGTTCAAATTTTTCTTTGTCTATTACTGATGATGATCCTGGAATTGTCAGGGAGGTAGTGGATTCAAAGGATGGAAAGCTCTAGAAAAAGGCCATGGATGAAGAAATGGAATCCTTGGATAAGAATGAGGCTTGGTATCTAGTGTATTTTCCGACTAGAATAAATCCCATTTTCAGCAAATGGGTATTTAAAAAGAAGCTGAATGCAGAAGGAAAAGTGGAGAAATAAAAATCTCGGTTAGTAGCAAAGGGTTATTCCTAGGTTGAGGGAATTGATTTTGGTGAGATTTGTTTCTCTTGTTGCCAAGTTAATTTCTATAAGATTTATGTTATCTGTTGTTGTTGCATGTGATTTTGAAGTAGAACAAATGGATGTGAAGACAACATTCCTACATGGGGATCTGGAAGAATAAATCTATATGAAGCAACCATAAGGCTTTGATGTGAATGGAAAGAAGGAGCTAGTATGCAAGCTGAAAAATTCCCTGTATGGTTTAAAACAATCACCAAGGATGTGGTATCAAAAATTTGATACTTATATACTGGGACATGGCTTCACAAGAAGCAAAGAGGATCACTGTGTGTATTTTAAATTAATTGGTGATCATTTGATTTATTTGTTCCGGTATGTGGATGACATGTTGTTGATAGGAAACAAAAAGGAGATTATATAGGATGTGAAAATTCAGTTGTCCTCTAAATTTGACATGAAGGATCTCGGTGCTTCAAATTTCATTTTGGGCATGGAAATTAAAAGAGATTGGAAAAAGAGGAAACTCTGGTTAAATCAGAGACAATATGTCGAGACAATATTGCAGAGGTTTAATATGAATGAGTGTAAATCGGTCAAGGTCCCTATTCATGTTGGTGTAAAGTTATCTGTGGATCAGTGTCCCAAGAAACAGGAAGAGGAGGACATGTCTCATGTTCCATATATGATTGCAGTTGGCAGTTTGATGTATGCAATGGTTTGTACTAGACCAGGCATTGCACATGCAGTGGGAGTTTTGAGCAGGTATATGTCAAAACTAGGGAAGGAGCATTGGACAATAGTAAAAAGGGTTTTCAGGTACTTGCGTGGCACTAGTAAATATGGATTGTGATACCAAGGAAGACCAGGATTGGACAGAGTTTTGGACAGACATCGCCTTGTGGATGCATATTGGGTTGGATATCTGGATCGTCGGAGATCTAAAAGCGGGTATGTGTTTAACCTATTTGGAGCAGAAATCAATTGGATGAGAAAAAGACTGGTTGTAGTGGCACTTTCAACTACAAAAGTTGAATACATGGCAACCACTCATGCAAGTAAGGAAGCAATATGGTTACAAATATTTTGTTTAGGTATTGGGTTGGTACAACAAGTTGTAAGGATAAATTATGATAGTCAGAGTGCAATTTTTATAGCAAAGAACTCGGCTTATCATTCAAATACAAATCATATTGATATTCAATATCACTTTGTGAGAGACATGGTTGAAGAAAAGAAAGTGTTGTTGATGAAGGTGGACACTTTGAAGAATGATGTAGATTCATTAAAAAAATATTTGAGCATTGAGAAGCTCTCTTGGTGTAGAGGATCCATGGGCATTGCTACCCTAGATTGTTGACTATGTAACCCTGTAACCCCCTGTATGCAAAGACAACAACAAGTGGGAGAATGTTGGGTATGTGTTATATTCTTGGCATGACTAGTTGTAGTGTCTGCTACATTACGCTGGGTGTGCAAGGGGGTTTGGGGGAAGCGCCCCTGACAAAAAAAAATATTGCCTTGGGAAACATGCCACATTTTTTCCTCGTTTTTCATGTTGCCTCGATTTTCATGTCCATTGTTGGGAGTTTTTTTGGCACATGGCTTTTGCCAATGGTTTTCTATTTTCGATTAAGGAATTAGGGTTGTTAACTAATCCAGGTCATTGGGTTAGGGTTTTGGATGTCGTTGGATCTTATATGTATATTGTATTGTAAACAATGTATCATTATGAATGAATATAGAATATGTTGGTTTTCCCGTTTTGGGTTTCCAGGGGAAAACTCTCTGTGTAGTGTGTGTATTTGACGTTGTATCTTTTATGTTCTTTTATTGAAAATCGGTTTGCAGTAAAATATTGTACAAGGTTAAAATATACATGCCTTCCATACCTTGCACACCAAGCTGGGTATCAAATATTTTGAGTGACATTTGGTTTTCAAGTACCACGGTGGTCTGCATAAATACATCCAAATAGAAATGGAGTTTTTGGACATCTCATCATTGGGTGTGACCTATCGATATGCCGTCAAAATCGAGTAGAATCTCAAACAAAAGATGTGGCAGTTTGGGTCTAGGAACCCCTTTTTATAACCCTATGTTTCAAAGGATCACCTAGTGATTATTATCCCTTCTTCAAGTTACATTATGTTGTAAATAATATTTTATTCTGCAAATGATTTACAAAATAAAAAGAAAATAAAAATCACAAAAAACCAAAAGAGGGTATGAAAAAAGAGAAAAGAAAAATGATAAAACCCCATGAAATATTTTTTCTTAATTCATATTGTCTAAACATGATCAAGTCCTTTCAATTTATGCAGATAGGATAGTGAATAAACTTGGCTAAACAGTTTAATCTTATCCAAGTTAGATAGGTTAGTGAATAATTTGATCAAACAGTTTAAGCTTGGTCAAATGTCATAGGTTAGAGTAATTTCTTAGCCCAACAACTTAATCTAGGTTAAGGTGTTAGGTAATTAGATTAGGATATAGTTTAGAATGTCTTATTTCAATAAAATTGGTGAAAGGTTGATTATATACCTTTGATTTGAGTCAAAATGATGTATTTTTTACCCCTTGGTGACAAAATGAAGAATGGGTAAGTTGCAAAAACCCACAAAAATATTTTATCCTAAGTTTGGGGATGATGTGACAGTTTTGGCACTTTATGTTAAGAGGTGCGCTAATCTCAATGGTTGATCATCGGGCGCCCAAATCTACGGTTGACAGGGAATATCGAACCCCCCCCCCGACCTTTCTTCCTTTAACGGTGGGGGGCGGTCCGAGCTGGTGGTATTTCCTGAGCGGGCCCCTTGTAACGTGTCACTTTTCTATTAACTTGGACCCCCCTCACTCCTTACCACTTACCGCCTACCCCACCCTCTTAGTAAACCGCTCACCCATACAACCTCCACACTCCACTACCATGCCTACACTTCACACTCCACTCACCTGTCTCCCATCACATTCCATCCACCCGTTAGCCACTCAATGCCCTCCACATCATGTCCGACATGTCCGTTGGCCAATCAATGCATTCAGTCGTTACCGTTACCAGGCTAACTCACCATTTTCTCCATAACGAACAGTCCGTTCATCCATTTAACATCTTTATTTCACCATTGTTCACTAATAATCAATCCAGACGCAGTCGAAAACATCACTTATCATTCCAAAGACAACCGTGACCAAAGATAATAGTCAAACAACCACCATTAAATCTTGGTAAACACATATTACACCTTTTTTGTTTGCAGGTATTCGTTTGACAATGGCGCCCAAATCCAAATCTTCTGAGATTGTAGAAAATCCTTTCCTCCCTTCTCTCATCGATCTAGATCATATCCCCCTTGATGAAAAAGATTATTTAATTGCAGAGATGAATTGTGAATTCGACTTCTTCGAATTACACTTCTGGCTCAAAGACATTTTTTTGGATCAGAGTGATGAGATCAAGCTCTGGGAATCTAATATTTCGTTGTATCTTTTTCCCCAGACACACCATTTTCCCGAATTTTCCCTAAAATTCCAAGACCACTACCTTCCCGGCCAGAGGGCCATTGTCTCTTCATCTGGAGAAACTCTTTTCACCATCACCCCCCAAGAGATAGATCATATAATGCAGATACCCAGAGCCGACTCTCTCTCCCCCTTTTCCATTGAAATCCTGACTGAGTTGTACCAGAAGTTATCCTTCCTGCAGAGAGCTCATATCTTTGACCTTTTCCTCCCTAAAGCCGCACAGTTACCCAAAAATAATCCCTCATACCATTCCTCCATTTTTTCAGTTAAAGGAAACTAGATCATTTCCTCCCTGTGTTGTCTACTAGGATATTATTCAGACGAGTGGGGGTAGATGAACCCATTTTGGGTTTTCTATCCATCTTCTCCAATGAAGAAAAGGATACTATACAGTTTGACTACAATCAGTTTCTAGCTGACAACATCCATGAACAACTCTTCAAGTTTTCCACAGAAGGTATGTTCTAGTATTCTTCAATACTGGTGCACCTGTTCCTTTTTTTCCAAGCAGACAAGTTCTCTTTCTCCCAACAGAAGTTGGAGAAAGATGGTAATTCTCAACCTATGACTTCCTATATGTCCATAGTCAAGAAAAGCTCAACTAAGTTCAATTTCAAACAATTCATTGACCAATTCTGCCATCCAATGGTATGCATGCTCAGTGGAAGAATAGAACCAAGGATAAAAGAAGAAATTCAAAGAATTCTACACTTGTCAGACCTAGCTAAAACAGGGGACTGGTACCTCTACCAGGATCATACAGAAATTAGAATCTATGGATGTGAATTACCCCCTTACAAGATTCCAAAGTATTTGTCTGTCGGGATATTCTCTCTAGAATATATCAGACAGATGATCAATTCAGATGATATTCACTTTGTATCTTTCAAGAAAAAACAACAACTCGGGATCAAAGGTCAAATAGGTTCTTTCATCTGCAACAACAGAGTTGTAGGGGAAGAATCCAACAAGTTGTTAAATAAAATGAAGTTAAGTCAAATTTTCCCCTGGCACTATGACCCATGTGGCATCATTGCAGAAACCAGGTTAAAGAACAAGATTTCTCCCTATTCTCATGTGCCTAAACCTGAAGTTAAGGAATTCATAAACGAGACAGAGTGGGAGGAAAACACTCTGCTAGACATTGAAAAACATATTTCTCCTACCAGTACTCCATAGGTACCAATAGAGAAGAGAACCAGGAAATAAGTATCTCCCTCAATCACAGAAGTCTCAGCTGAAGACTTCCAAGTCTACAGGAAGAGGCCCAAGACTAGCCATAAACCTGACAGGTCTGGAGAAGAAGAAAATCAGTCCACCATAGTTATGGAAGGACCACATTCATCACTCTTCTCAAGTAGCCAGCAAATGATGTCCACTTTCTCATCAAATAAATAGACTGATACCACATTGTGAACTAAGTCCTCATAGGAGCCTGCAAGACTTAATATTTTTTAGAAATATAACTTGATCAAGAAGAAGAATGAGATGCTGACCAACAACACCTATGCATAGTTCTGGAAACAGACATCCACAGCATATCATAGGTTACTTGCTACCTTCAAGACAGAAAAAGGAAGGATGCACATGGCGTTCTTGCAGGCACAAGTGCCTCACCCCAAAGCAATTTCTGATTACAAGAGGTCAACATTTGAGTTTGATATAAAAGAGGTGCATCCAACTGATTGGAAGGATATGCATAGATAGACTGGGGAGATGATTTTATCCACCCTAGAAAACACCTCCATGACTGCTGCAAAGTTACAGGTCTCTTTAAACAATGTCCAGTCTCAGCTCAAGCTAGAAATGATATCCTCCCTAGCTAAGGATAACAATATCAAGTCCCTAGAAGAACTGATATTGAAAATTGGATATGATCCATCCAATGTCAAAGAAGCAAAATAATTCCTCAAAAATAAGAATGTTGATATAGCATCCTTAAGGAAACAACTGAAAATCCCAGCCACTGAATATCCACAGGCAAAGGAAATGGCTGAGACTGAACTCCACAAGGAGGAAATGTTGAAACTAATCATGGAGCAGAATGCGTAGATCAAGGAGATGGAGGCCGAGCTGGAGAAGTTAGTCAAAGAGAAGGAGCAAAATGTGCCAATGGAGTTCATCCCATTGAATGCAATTCCTCTCACGGGAATTAGCATAGCCATAGCAACAACAACCATTCCAGTAGTAGCTATAGATGCATCTGAGAAATTGGCAAAGTCAATAGAAGACATGACTCTGCAAGGGAAAGAAATCAAAAGATTGCAGGAAGAGATTAATAACCTCTAGAAGCTGAAATCCAAATTTAAATCTAGCTACAACACAGAGATGCACAAATCACAGAGGCTCAAAAAAGAATTGCAGAAGTTGCAGAAGGAGACAATCATTGCCAAGACATTGTCAGAGGCCAAGGAGAACATCTGGATAGACATTTTTCAATCATTCATGGAAAAGACACTATCACAAGCCAAGGATAACATCTGGATAGACATCTTCCAATCAATGACAGAGATATGGCCCGTGATACAGATTGTTTTTTAGCAGCATGATCTTGTGCAAAGAGCCAGACAATCCATTGTAAAGATAGGGGGAGAATTGGGAGAAATGCCTACTGAGGCTACAGAGATCATCAAGTTATTGAATTCCAAAACTAAAGAAGAATTAGAAGCTCCGGAAATAGAGGATATGGCAGAAACAATCTTTGAGGTCAAGAAGGTTTTGACCAAGAAGGGATTAATGCTACAACTTGAGGAGAAAGCCCAATCAATGGATATTGGAGTGCAGAGTTTTTTCAGCAAGGTAGACTCACTACACAAGAAAGGCCTTCCAGGTTTAATAGTGATAAATGCCAAACTGATTACTCTGTCAGACTACAAACAAAAGATCCTTGCAGTGGCAAATGATAGCTCTAAATTTGCAAGCATCCAAGGGAGCATCACTGGCAAGGCGTTCTTGGAAACTCTATAGTTGGACCTGAGCATCCAACATGAGATAAAATACATCTTCATCACCAAGCAAACCTTTGCCAAGTACACAGAAATGGATGAAACTTACAGAATATTACTCAAGATCACCATCCCCAGTCAAAAGAGATGGGAAGACTATTACACATGAAATTTGCACACTTAGGTACCTCGCCCTAAGTGTCATAAAGTGTCGTATAAGTGTCGCATACACCTTGACACCATGGAATAACCTATGTCACAATCCCTAGTCAATGTGGAGGAGGGATATATTACAT
>JZKD02S0113605.1:49741-59938 GCA_000966675.3 Picea glauca | reverse complement strand
GTGGTTTTGTGATGGGTTACACTTGCAGGTGGAGGCTGAGGAGCAAAGGGGAAGAGGGAAAGGAGGGAGCGAGGGAGATGGTTGTGGTAGGGTTTGGGAGAGGAGGCCAAGCGCAGACTGGTGGAGGTGGTGGACGGGTGGCCAACCACCACCAAAAATTATTTTTCACACAATGGGTTTTTTCCCATAGTTTTAGGAGAGGGAGGTTTGGGGTTCAAACCCCCTCCCCTCCTATTTAATTTTTGGGCTATCTCTAGGCTTTTATGGGCAGAGGAAAAGGGAGGGGGTTGGGTTTCAAAGCCTAGGATTTGCAAATGGCCATGCACAGGCCTACAATTTCATCCCAAATCAGAAATTTAAATCTCTAAAGGGGCCATGGAGGCTTGGGCCTAGTGCCCAAGAGGGGTTCGAATCCCCTCCCCTTTGAATTTTTGCAGACATAAAATTAATTGAATTCAGCAACCAACAAACATGAAATCACCAACCAGCAAACAAACTATGGACTAGCACTTCATTCAAAAACTGAAATAGCACTCAAGTTATCCTTCTGAAGGCAAAAATAACAAGTTTTCATGCAGAAAACCACCATAACCAGCAAGAATTTTTCTTTCTTTTTGAATTGGGACTGATGGGGTTACCTGGCTCTGTATCTCAAGGCTAGTGCATGGTCATGGTTGGATGGCCAATGAAAACCTGCACTACTTCCTAGATTCCCTCCTCTCCTATTGGAGACATGTTGCAGAGCTCCCTCTCCCCTTGGCCAAAATGCCAAAATGACTTGAGAGAGGGGAGAGGGAGGGTTTTGTATTTTCTAATTTTTCAAAAAAAACAAATTCCCCAATATTGCATGAGGATGCATGTCCTCTCCTTAATTTCCAAAAATTTCTGATTTTTTTATAATTTTCCATTATTTTTTTTAATATTCCTCGAAAATTGTGCAAGTCAAAGTTTGACTTTGACTTTGACTTTGACTTTGACCTTGTTGTTGTTGACTTAGCCCCAAAAAGGTTGTCAGGTGAGACAGAGTCAGAATTAGACAAAGGGACGTTGTTGGAAAGGTCTTGATGCCTCTGTCGAGAATATGCCATCACCAATCTGAAATAATGTCAGCTCAGCCCTCAATTTCATCCTGAAACAGTGGTTTCTTAAAACCCATGACTTGTTGGTGGAACCACATAGCACCCAATCTTGCGAAAGGTGCCAAATTGCCATACGATATCCAATCGAGGCAGATGAGGTACTATTGGAAAGGTATCGACGAGTACTTCGATGAGGTGGCCATAGATTTGTGTGTTGGGACCATCAATGGTTGTTTTAGATTTCATGAAGCCATGCTATGCGATTTGGTTGCCCCCCTTTGCCCGAAATAATTGACCAACTTGTGACAGCTCTAATCGAGCCATCCGAGGTCAGAATGAGGAAAATGAGGAGTCGTTGGAAAGGTATTTGATTATATTAAAGCGTGGAATTGTTGAATCTCTGATTTAAAAATCTTTACCAACAATTGTTAAAACCCAAAAGCACTGCAACCAATCTGGTGTCCGAAATTGGTCATGAACTTGCGAAAGCTCTTTCTTACTAATCGAGGGTCGAAACCAAGCACGGGATATACCATTGGAAATGTATCGCACTACACTACACCATGTCTAGGTTTAATTTTCCTTTTGAAATAGGAAACTAAACAGAATCATACCAGGAAGTCACGGCTATTGGTTTTGTCCATTTGGGTGACGCTAACTTTGCATCCTCCGTACGGGGTCATACGGACTAGGAATCGGGTTCATGATAGCCCATTTGAAAGCTTGTTCGGATCCCTACAAAATGGAAGCATTTTATTTCCCAAATTGTGACTAGACTTCATATCATCCTTTTTGAAAGGACCCTGTCCCCAAGGGATCCTCCTAGTGACAGGGGAAGGGGGGCAAGGTTTAAATTCTTGCAAACTTCATGTTTAGCTCATAAATATGAAATGAACAGTTTTGACATGAGGAATTATGATGTGGGGGGGTTCAAAACCCTCTGAAGGTAGTCAAATGATACTCTTTCAAGGGTAGAGTCCATAGTAACTATGGCCCCCGCCATGGTATGCAACTGGAACCATGGCACCAAGGGACGTTTGTGGATCAAGGACAGTGTGATACACCATGTTGAGCCCAGAGAATATTTTTGGGTCAAGAGAGGCCAATGCCAAGATCTTCTGTGAAGGAGTGTGGGTACACTTTGGGATCCCACAAACCATTATCTCAGATTGGTACAGTTGGTTCCTCAGCGCATTCAGGTCGAGCCTTTGGTCATTGTTGGACACCAATCTCACCAAACCCACTGCCTTCCACCCCCAGAAGGATGGCCAAACCGAGGTCGCCAACCAGATGATCGTGCACATCCTGTACATGTACAATTCCAAGCACCCCCACACTTGGGATGATATTCTTCCCTATGTTCAACATAGCTACAACAGATCCATACATAGCTCAATCGGCCACATCCCCTTTCAGGTGGGGTTTGGATTTCAACCATTAGGTCCCATGGATGTTGCACTACCCCTTATGTCCACCCAGGAAAACTCGTCGCATGCTCCAACTAAATCTGACAAATCCACCCGGTTCATTGAGTGGATATAGTACATTTTCCAATAGGTTCAAGATATTTTACATAAGTTCAATGCCAAGTACAAGCAATGCCATGATCAACACTGGGTGCCACACCAGTTTCAGGTGGGAGACAAAGTTTGGTTGAACTTGCAGAAAGGACGCCTTGCATAGCCTCATCGGAAGCTTCCTCCACTCTGTTATAGACCTTACACCATCACCAAGGCTATGGGTGAAAATTATTT
This sequence comes from Picea glauca, assembly GCA_000966675.3. Lineage (NCBI taxonomy): Eukaryota > Viridiplantae > Streptophyta > Pinopsida > Pinales > Pinaceae > Picea > Picea glauca. Next base: position 57,105 of record JZKD02S0113605.1, on the reverse strand, counting down.
TGAGCTCAACATTCCCCCCTTCCTTGGTTTGCACCCAGTGTTCAATGTGGACCTCCTTTATCCCTATTTTCTACCATTATTGGACACCTCGGAGATAGAAAAATAGTTGACACCAACAGATCTCAACCATGATTGCATGGAATAGGAATCCACTGATCGTATCATGTACATACAATTCAAGGGAACTCCCCAGTAGATGATCCATATTTATCGGGTTGTCAAAGCAGGACAGGTCCTGCACCAAGGCAAGTGGCTCACCCAAGGCCAAATTCAGCAAAAATTTCCTCATCTGATGGGGGAACTCAATGCAATGGATACCATTGCTTCCAAAGGGGGGAGGATTTATCTAGGAGGATATCAGTATCCACCAACCTATTCCAACTGGCTCAAAACAATTTTTTGGCAATTTACTATTTTTAGCAGTTTTTTGGGTCCTAAACTTCTAGGGCCATTTTGAGGGCCCAAACAAATTTTTTTCACGATTGGGTACGTAAATGATTATTGAAGGAATTATTTAGACTATTAAATGAATCTCCTCTTCAATACCTTTCCCATGAGCTATCGTGTGCCCTAAGCTGAGATTGTATGAAAAAGTTACAACCCTGGGAAGTTGATGTACTAACTTACCCCAACGGGGCCCACATGACTTTTAGCGCTTCATCTCCTAGGGTTAGGTTTTTTTATGTATATAGTTTTGGAATTCATGTTTATTGTAAAAATGATTTCAAATCCTCATTGTACTCATATTATTGTGAATGAGCGTATCTGTCACATCTCTTCTTAGAGATAAGTTTCCACCATTCTAGGAAGCTTGTTTTCAGTCTCGATTTTACAATTTCAGCATATTTCTTATTTAATAGAAGTCAAGTTTTATTGTATCTTTGTTATTATTCACTATGTCTCTATGTTAATATTATAAATCTGTGTTTTCATTTCATTCCACTCCTAAATCTGAATCAATGTCTATGGTAAACAACATTAAATCTAAGTTACAACTGTGTAGGCATCAATTAAGGGTTTCAAAATCGTGGCGGAGGACAAGTATGAGGTTGAGCTATCAGATTCGGGGTGATACTAATGATTCAATGGTAAGTTTAGTACATGGTTAGAGGTAAAGAATTGTTGTTGCAAGGGTTTTGGGGGAAACCCCGGATTTCTAGGGTAATTCGAGCAAAAACAATGCAAATAAAAATTAACCCTAAAATAGAAAGAAAACATGGTCCTGATAGGGATTACCTATCAACTTGGTGGCGCGTGGAAACCGGCGGTTGGTGGAGGGTGAGTAAACTTCAGGTTGATTTTTATTCCGCTTTGTACTTCTTACCTTTTCTCGACAACCAATGAAACAGTAAGGGTCAAGAGAAATCATTTGTATATATAAGTTTTGGTGACTTTTTGTAATAAATATGGGTTGGTGGAAGAATTAAAAATTGGCGTCATTGTAGTTAAGTCTTCCAATGTATATCAAAGGACTTTGTGGGAATTCCTCCAATGTGTATAAGCATACTTTTTGTTAATTATTCCACATTTCATCGGATGAATTTTGGACAACTCCTTCAATGGAATCGAAGGAGTTGACACTAACTCCTCTGATTTCATTGGAGGATTTGCAAGTAAGTTGGGCGATCGAAAAGGCCAATCGGAGGAAAAAGAAAGCACTCATTAACGCTCATAGGTAGATTTAGGGAGAAATCCTCTGACGTACATTGGAGGAGTTGAAGGTAACGCCTTCGATGTAAATTGGAGGAGTTTTTATTGACTTCACCGAAAATCCAAAAAAGACTTGTCTTGAAAATTTCTAAGTGCTCTGAATTTGAAAGATGCAAACTTAGGAAAAGTGAAGCTTGATGAACAAGTTTTAGAGAAATATGAAGAAACTATTGGAAGATCTTTCCAAAGTCGAAAAATACAAGGGGCCCCATTTTCTTGAGAGGGTTTTTCAAATAGATTTCAAGAAAATGGAGGGTTGATGGACCTAGCAGAACAAATGGCGACACATTGGGTGAAACCTTGAATCTCTGTAAACTGGTATCCATGCACATATTTCTAGGGAAAAATGTGTTATCATGCATAGCCCAAGAAAGAAATAATAGGTCCCATAGCTCAGGTTCTAACGAGACATAATTTGGGTGATACAAATGGGAGGTTAGTACCATGACTAAGACAATATTGCCTTTCACCATATTTTTATTCATGTAAAAATGGCCAAGGGGGGAGGCATAAGGAGTATTGTGGGGAAGCAAAACATAGGGAATGTCGAGAATACAATTTGTGATGAATATCTCTAGTGCTACTCCACTGCCAGTGAGCATCCATAGCCCTGATAGAGATACTTGCATGTCCCATGTGATCTGAAATGTCTTTCCCAAATCATTTACCTTTTAACTTTAATTATCTTCTTCTTAGAGAGAGGTAGATGGGGGGATTCCAGTTTTCCTTTAAAGGCACTAGGGATGACACCTGTGATAGTGATATTTGCTAACTTTATTATAGATGAGTGAACTCCCTAAGTAACATTCTCTGGAATACTACGAATGTCTCTTCCCTAACCATTTTATTTAGTCCAAACAATATACAGATTCGTTCTTAGTTTCCTCGCTTTATAAAATTTAGATGTACAATGTTTGTATATTGATGAGCTATGTTCCTCCATTGGATCTGACTTGGAGTGATGCATAAAAAAGATATACAATTAATATGGGATGTGTCTAAGAGCCTGTTCATATAGTTATTAAGCTATTGGCACCAAATGTGCTACAATTTAGAAGCATATCCAGGACTAAGCTATCAAAAATTTGAGAAACCCGGGATAGCGATTTTTTAAGAAGAAAAAACAAAAATATGAAAATCAAAAGCTAGAAAATGTTGAAAAACAAACATAAAACAAGGTAAAAAACCTGAGCAGGATATAAAAGTGAAAAGTAAACTTTTATTTATTTAAAAGGGAGGGGATACCATGAAGTCTAGCTAATGTAGTGCTTAATAATATGGCCATTAACAGGGAGGAGGTTAGCTTCCCCTTGAATATTTTGTAACCAATAAGTACACTAGCCAATTTTCTCTTTGATAATGTAGGGTCCAAGCCATAATTTTTGGAATTTTGAATGCTTCCCTTTTTCTTCATGTGGCTTATCCCATTTGAGGACTAAATCCCCAACTTGGAACTCTTTCTCTCCAGCAAATTTCTTATCAAACCATCACTTAATGGTCTGTTGATGAGTTTCAAATTTTTTTTTAACCTTGGCACAATTTTCTTCTAGGATCAACAAGGTATCGATACGTCATTGGATGACGATACATTCTCTTCCTCGATACTGTTGGGTGAGTTGTAGGGAACGGACGTAGATGTTCAAAGGTAAAATAGCCTCTTTCCCATAAACAAGGAAATACAGAGAAGTCCCTATAAATTCCTTAAGAGTGACGCAATCATCCCAAAGGGAATTTGGTAAAGAAATATGCCAATTTATTTGTTGATCAACTATGGTTCGTTTGAGGATCCGTACTAGCTTCTTCTTTGTGGATTCAACCAAACCATTACCTTGAGGATAGTAGTTGGTTGAGTAATTCAAAGTAATTCCCTTTTCCAAAGCAAACTCAAAAAATTTCAATGATGAAAAACAAGTTTCATTATCAAATACAAGATATTTAGGTACCCCAAACCTTGTGATAATGTATTGTTGAAGGAAATTAATCACTACTTCTTCATTCACGTTAATCAATGGTATTTCTTCAATCCATCACGTAAAATAATCAATAGCGGTTAGGATATACCTGTGTTGTTTGGAGAAATGGGGATTAGTCTCACTAATGATGTCCAAACCCCATTGTTCAAAGGGTTCTTCAACAACAACAAGTTGGAGCGGAACATCAACTTTATACTCCCTTCCTGCATCCTTTTGGCAAGCTTCATAACTTCGTGAGTATACATGGGAATCTTTGAACATTGTAGGCCAGTAGTATCTAGCTCTCAATATCTTGTGTGTTGTTGTGTCTTCTGAAAAATGGCCTTCTGCTGGTCCATAATGCACATATTTAAGGAATTTGTCAGTGTCTTGTTTTTCGAGGCATTGAAGTAGTACTCCATCATAGTTCTTTTGAAACAAAATGCCTTGTACCAACTGATATAGTAACGATTTTAGTTTGAGTGCTATTTTTTGCTTGGAATTGAGGTGATCTGGAGTTGTGTCATGCTAAAGGTAATACTTCAGATCATTATAATATGATCCTTCAACAGTTGGGATGTAAGGATCGTGTTTTGTATACATTGTTTGTTCCTCTTTCCATTCGTCCTCTTCTTGATCTTCATCACTAGTATCTTGTGTCACCAGTTTGTAAACTCCCTAGCCTTTAACAATGTTGGTTGGTTTAAATTCTAGGTCGTATTCTTGTAGGGTTGGCATCCAGTTACCTCGTCTCTCCCAACTCCCTTTAAACAAAGAGTGATTTGACCTATGGGTGAGGGATAATGAATTTAGTATGGTTCTTCAAAATGTAAGGTCTGAACTATTTGATTACTTTGTGGACAACAAAATATTTCTTGTTCACCGGCGGGTAGTTCAGTTCAACACCTTGTAATCTAGTTCTCATGAATGTGACGAGATATTCATCTCCTTGATCATCCTTCTGTGTGAGAACTACTGTGAGGGAATGCTCAAACACGAAGGTGTACAACAAGAAGTCCTTAGTGAAATCCATACTTTGTAGAGATGGGGTGGCAGCTATAATGGCTTTGATATTCTTGAATAATTCCTTCTCCACTAGTGACCATTTGAATTGAACATCTTTCTTAATCATTCATTGAAGTGGTTTAGCAATTTCAGCAAAGTATGGAATGAATATTCTCACAAAGTTGATTTTTCCAAAAAATGATTGCATTAACTTCTTACTATGTGGTGGAGGGATTTGTAGAATAGATTTTTTTCTTTCTAGGTCCACCGAAATTCCATCTTTGAAAATCACATGCCCCGGTAGTATTCCTTCTGAAGCAGAAAAATAGTATTTTTGGGATTCAATGAGATCCCATACTTTCTACATTGTTCAAATATTTATTTCAGATGTCTTGGGTGATCTTCCCTTTTCTTTGAGTAAATAGTGACATCATCAAGATATACCACCACACTTTGATCGATTAACCCTTTGAAAGAAATATCCATTACCCTTTGAAATGTAGCATGTGTGTTTATTAAACCAAAGGGAATTTTTATGAATGTGTAGTATACCTAGGGAGGTAATATGGGGTACCTAGGGAGGTACCCAATGGGAATGTAGTTATGTGTTATTAGTGGGAGTCAATTAATATATGGGAATGTGGTCATTCAATGTAAGGTGGACTAGGTCCACTATATTAATAAAGGTCCACTATGGTAGTTCAATGTAATAAATGTGAGAAGGTTCTCTAGAAGGTTCCTAAGAGATAGGGAGAGCTATATAAAAAAGTGTAGGCAATGTAATGAAACAGAGTGAAGAATATTGTGATTGTACAAGCAAGGATTGCTTGAGGAGTTTTATCCTTCCATAAGGATTAATATATGGCGTTACCCTACCTCAAGGGTTTTCTCTATTTCTTGTGTTAATGTTATGGTGAAAGGTTTATGGTTTATTCTTGGTTATTTATGAAGTATATATACAGATCTGGTTTAGGTACTTAACAAGTGGTATCAGAGCACTTTCCTTGGGCAGACATTGTGGGCAAATATTTTTTATTTTTGCAGTTTTTTTTCGGAGAAGAAAAAAGAGGGCCGCGACATTCCAGAACTTTTTGGTATATTTCTGTGCAAAATTTACAGAAACAGGTTGTAGATCTGAGTTCCTCTCAGAAAAACACCCAAATTGAAAAAAAAATCGTCCGGAAGGTCAAGATATTGAAGTTTTAAAATCTGCATTTTTTCAGGGTTTTTTCTGCAGACGACGGCGCGATTTGTTTTTATTTCTGTAGCAGCTGGAGGCCGAATTTTCTCAAACAAATTACAGATCTGAGTTTCCCTCACAATTTCACCCAATTTCAAAAAAAAAAAAAAATCAGCGAAAACGGAGTCTGGGAAGTGAAGTTATGAGCATTTTAACTTCAACAGTTTTTTAGGGTTTTTCCAGAAAAAGCTGTGATTTTCTGTCGTAACTTATTGTTCTATTTTTGGGGGGTTTTCATAGAAAGATGTATTTTATATGGAAATGTGATGGCCCTAGTATTGAATCATTCATTAAAGAAACAAAATCAACATGGGAAGATACTTGGCCCCATTGGGTAGATCTCAAATTGCAAGGTGATGCTGCCATTTGGTGGAAATCGCTTGATTATAAGGAGATGATGAGACTCTCCAATGTAGAATTTGAAAAAATATTGTTAGACAAGTGATCTCATGGAGAAAATAAGGATAAAGAGATAACGAAGAGTTTATTTTCATGTGAAAAATCTATATTACAGGTTCATGGCTATATTCATAAAGAAAATATCGTTGTTTCTATCAACCCTAGTTGCATGCATAATTTTATCAATGTTCAGTTGGTTAATAGATTGGAAGTTCCAATAAAGAATATTCAAAGCACACATGTTGAGGGTGAAAATGTTCAAATTTTTAAAGATTTGAAGATTACCATGGATAAATATGTGTTGCATTCAGATTTTTATGCTATGGATATGGATAAAGTGGATATTGTTTTGGGATATCCTTGGATAGAATCAGTGGGTACCATTAATATTACTGTGCAAAAGAAGTTTTTAAAGTTGTGGTACAAGAAAAAGAAAATCACATTGCATGATGTGTCTCTTAGTAAGAAAGATGGACCCATGGAGGATAGCAAAGAAGTTATTGTCCAGTCTGAAGTTGAATCAGAGGCAGAGTCTACAGAAGGAGATGAAGCAAAACTACAAGAAGGACATAATCAAGAAGCTAAGGAGGTTATTGACTCAAAGGCACAAAGTGTTGCAAATTTGAAGAAAAAAAGAACAAATTCCTACAGTTATTGTATATCTCCATCCACATCATATAGAGATGCAAAAGTCATCAAGGCAAGGGCATGTGCATGAACACATTTATGCACCAGAAGGGCACCAGACAGGAAACCGATCAAGAGGTGCATGGAGGACTACCAGCACTACGGGAAAATCTCAAGCTACAGAAACAATCTGATGGCAACCCCGACATGATGCAGAGAAAGATAAGGGTGGAAAGGTAGCAGATAGACATCATGTTCGACTTCCATTGGGATGGATGGATAGTCGTACTTGGTACCAGTTGGCTACATTGCTTAATCGGTCATATTGTATGGTTTATTCTCATGTTTCGAGGACGAAACATGTGAAGGGGGATGGAATGTAGTATACCTAGGGAGGTAATATGGGGTACCTAGGGAGGTACCCAATGGGA
>JZKD02S0113605.1:16057-49691 GCA_000966675.3 Picea glauca | reverse complement strand
TACCCTACCTCAAGGGTTTTCTCTATTTCTTGTGTTAATGTTATGGTGAATGGTTTATGGTTTATTCTTGGTTATTTATGAATTATATTTACAGATCTGGTTTAGGTACTTAACAGAATGCATACATCCCCCACTTAGTTCTCAATTTGGTTTTCAATCAGTCTGGTTCTGCCATGAGAACCTGGTTGTATCTTGAAAACCCGTCCAATAAAGAAAATAGCTTGGAGCTAGAGAAGAGTTGCAAGATATGTTCCATGGGGGGAACTGGATAGTTATCTTTGTCAGAACCTCGGTTCGGGTTTCAGAAACCTATACATATTCTGATTTCTCCTGAATTCTTCCTAATGGGAACCATGTTATATACCCAAGTTGAATGACGAACTTTGAAAATGATTCAAGCATCTAACAGTTTCTTCAGTTCCTTCTGGATAAGAGGTTCGAGAGTTGGATGTATCTTTATAAGCTTTTGTTGGAATGGCTTGACACCCTCTTTAATGGTTATAACATGTTGGATTATTTGGTTGTCATAAGTCTTCAGATCATCATAAGTCCAAGAAAATACATCTCGATACCTCTTGAATAGCTCTCTGAATGTGTGATTTTTTGCCTCTGAACAACAGGTGCCCAGGTTGACATACTCGGGTTGCTCAAAGGTCCCTAGATTGACCAGAAAATGAATCATGGTTGAACTATTGGTCTTCGGATTAGTAGGCCTCCCGAACTTATATTGTGGATCGAATAGTTTCTCAAGAGTTAGGACATTCTTCAGGACGCAATTTTCTTTTACTTTGTTTGCTTCATCCCAATAATTCTACAAGTCTTGTTGATGGGCTTCATCGTCAATCACAGAATCTTGGAAGACATTTGAACTAGTAAGAAAGTTGATAATTTGAATATCGTTATTGAATAATTGACAGTTTGAGATGTTGTTTGGTATTGAAGACCTGAAAATCATTTCAATGGAAAAACCATCATCATGAGGTATGAACCTAGATGTTGCATTAGCCAATACATTTGCATCAATATTTTGATTACGAGGTATAGAAGTGATGTTAAATGTGTCAAGAGAGTAGAGTAGATTTCATACCTCTTGTTGATATGATTTTATATGTGGTGACAAACAAAGATTAGTATTTCTTACATGTCGAACATTTATTTCTGAATCACCGAATACTTTAAGGTACTTCACCTTAAGATCGATGGCCATTTTCATACCTTGGACTAAGGATTCGTATTTTGTAGTGTTATTGGTGCATTAAATTTCTAGGCAATGAGATATGAGCATCTTAGGTTGTTCAGGATCGATCAACACACATCTTGCCCCGACTCCTTCTTGTGTCCTAGAGCCATCAAAGAACATGGACCACATGTAATAATTTTTTGTTTTGTTAGTTGCGCTAAAACCTAAATTAGTTAATATGTTAAAAGAACTATTATGTGTTTGTGGAAGAAGTTCAAACTGTAAATTTGGTTGTATTTCAGATGTCTACGCTTCATAACATCCATGGTTAGTTTCCAATAAATATTTACCCAAAACTGAATGTGCAAAAATAATAGGTTCATTTTTACCTTCCAATTTCGTTACCATGTGTTTCATGTGAGCTTTGTTATTTACCTGAATCCGATTTTCTTTTCCTCTATAAGGAAGCCACGAGTGGGATCAATAGGTAGAAAAATAACCTTGAAGTTTGGCCAACCAATCCCTGCTCAACAAAAAACCATAAGTTTCTAGTATGTCAACAACAACGATATCTATAGTTTGATGCACTGATGCACTCTAGGGTCATATGCAAGCCTAATTAAGACATATTTGAGTTCTCCTTTTACTTTAACAGTTGTTCTATCCAATTGTATGATCCTTGTTTTAGTCGTTTGTGGGACAACATTTATCTTTTGGAAAACTGAAAAAGGCATAATATTAGATGACGCACATGAATCTGCCAAGCAGTTATGCACATTGAAATTGTAAATTTCATAAGTGAGAAGAAAAGGTGGAACCTATGACTTTGAGTATGTGCCTATCCTTGTTGCGTTTATGGATGTCGTGATTTCCAATTTGTGTACTTCCTTTGACTCATCATTCAGAGGGATGTTGTCAGTAGTAGCAATGAACTTTTTCTAAGCATTATTGGGGTTGAAAGCATCATGTATTAGGTCACATTGTTGGGGTACTGAGTAAATATCAAACATAGAGATGTTGGCTTTTGTCTTTTTCATGTCTTCTATAAAAATATGGTCAAGAGCGTGCATGTTTGGGTTGTTCATTGTTTGGCTTGATTTTGGGTCACATTTGTTTTTGTTATTTACTGTTGTGTTGAGTTTGGTGTTGTTCCTAGCTGAGTTAGATGTACTTGGTTTGTATGTGTTGGCTGGAACAGCCTTATCCAATTTGCCATTGATTTTCCCTTGGGTTGGTACATTTGGTTTCAGGGTAGAAAGGGGAGGAGTAATATTCCTAAGAGGGATATTGTCATCTTTGGAAGAGGGGATCATAGGAGATGGAACTTTGTTGCATAAATTGTAGTTCCTGGGAGAAGCGTTAGCTACTAGTGCATCTTCCACAAAAAATTCTTCTAGTTTCTCATCATCTGATTCTGGACACCAGTCCCAAAAAGGAATTGCAGATTTTGTGGGGACTTCCTCAGCAGTATCAGTTTGAGCCTCTACAGGTTCTTCATCATTTAAGCTTTGTTGATCCAACAATTGGTTGATCACTAAGGTCATGAAGTACCCATTGAGGGAAACTCCTTTATGGTTGATTTTGTTGGTGATAAGAGGAGAAGTTATCATTGTTGAAGCTATATAGATTTAAGGCAATCTAAGAGGCTTCGGGTGGTCTCGGTGGATTGTCTTGTCTCTTGAAAAACAGGAGAAAGGTTTGATGTCTTGATGGTCCTTTTCCAACATTCTTCTTGAGTTCAATAACTTCATTTGATAATTTTTTAACTAACTTCATCACATTATCAATATCTTTGGGCTCCTTTTTGGGTGGCTTTATTAGCAGTAAAGGTTTATTTCCAGCCGACTTGATTTCTTCGAAGTGTGAGTGATGATCATAAGAGAATAGTTCCCTTTCTATAGTTCTGGCTTCATAGAAATTAAGGGCCAAAGTGTCCCTACTAGCTCGTTTGACAAACATGCATATAGAAGGAATAAGAGTTGTTGTGTAGTATTCAATGGCTAATGATTCTGTGGGGGTTGTATCAACAATGAACTTAGTTAGGACATTGAGAAATATCTAGTTGAAATATTTTACCTTTTCTCTTTTATATATCTTAATGGGTCCCAATTCATTATATAAAGATGTTGTTTTTTTCCTTTCTCCGAATTTTCTGATAAAAACCTTCTCAAAATCGTCCCAACTTGATATAGAACCGAGCGGCAGGTTGAAATACCATGTAGATTCTCTGCCCAAAAAGGTGTAAGGAAATAGCCTACAAACCACATCTTCATGTTGGACATTTAGCAGATGAGTGGTTAAGAAAAATTTGTTTATGTGATCTTCTAGTGAACCGGGTCTGTCTAGATCAAATTTGGAAAGGATCTTGTCTTATTTCAGAGGCATTTCATGTAAGGGTCTTGCTAAATTTAAGGGACCTTGGGACATCCACTGCGGAATTACTATCCTTTGGTCTCTACGTTCACCCATGATTTGTTCTAAATCGATTTTTGGGTTTTAGCCTTCAATATTATCTTTGGGTTCGACAAGGGTATGGGAAACTTGGCTCAAGGGTACTGGAACTTATTTTAACGCAGTTTTGATGAGGTCGTCTACAGAGTCAACATATATATCGGGATGGGTATCATGTCTTTTCATGCGGGTCGCTTTCCTTCTCGGAAGCTCAGAAGTTTTTGGTAGCTTACCAAGTAACTTTGTGTAAGTGTGTGTCATGCGACGAGTTTAGGAGAACTCTTCTTCTGCTACATGAAACCAAGTCTTTGAATAAGTTTCAGTACTGCCTATTGCACTTTCAAAATTTGGGTTCGTATCTCCGTAGGTAATTTCTTGTTCAAAATTGATACTAAGGAACAGAGTGGGACCATGATTGTTTTTTAAAAACTAATTGTGATTAAACAAATCGTTTATGTAATTCATAAAATCCATGCCCTCCTTCTAGCACCAATTTTTTTGATGGGGCAGAATTCTCCCTGCAATAGTAAGGGGTACTTCCCGGTACACGGTCCCAACTAGACTATGCACCATTTGGTTTAGGAGACTCATCCATAATTTGGCCCAGCTGCCATTGTTGGTTTTGGGTTTTACTAGTTGCAGTCTGGTCTACCGATGAAGGTGGATGATGAATGGTTATGCAATGCACAGATGTATATGAAGGTTTTGTGTTAAAAGAAAACTAATCTACTGCTAGTCTATCCTACCCTATCCTAGCTAGGAGTTTGCTAAAGTAACCACGTGAGTTGTAAATGAAACCAGACTCTTCATAAAACCCCCACATAGGTAGTTGAAATGAAGGTGCAAAGTCATAAACATGTACATACATACATATAACCAGAATAGTCCAAATTATACTTTTGCACACATTAACACCTCAATAAGATCAAGACTTGAAGATATACAAAAGAATCAACAAAATTGTAGAATAGCATTGAGTGCATAAGATCAGTGTAAAAGAAAACAAGCATTCTTATAATCCATGTGAACAACATACACCCCACTTGAAATAGTTCACAACAAAGACAACTTCACACATAAATTCTTCTTTCTTGCAAAAATTGGCCCTGAGGGCTTCTCAATATTCATTAACATAGTATATGTGCTTGAAATAGTTCACTAGTCTATACAATGCTTGAAGAGCCCTTACAAAATGGGCATCTTATTTCTTTTATATAATCATTTGTAACTGCTAAGTGACTCTTTATATTCCCCTTGAAGAATTTGTTACAAAACTATTCAGTTTCCTTTTTCTCAGTGACAAGTGTACATAATAAGGACAAAATTGGCCTTGGTTAAGAAAAAGACAAAATAGAAGATAAGTAATAGAAATTTCTAATTGTTATTTTCTTTTATTTAGGATTCTTGTCCTTGAGGTAAACTATCCACACCTCCATCTATTCATACAAGGAGATGATCCTTCGGTAGAGTAATTCCTCTAGTGTTGCAGCGTGCATAGTTATGTTGTCTTCGATGACCTGCTTATCCTTAGACATAGTAACCATGAATGCTTGGATCATGGTGTGGACTCTGGTAGCTTGTATAATATGCTACTCTATCAGGTCTATGGTCAATTTGGTAGCTGATTCAATGACCTTTCACCGATGATTAGTGCTATCGTGAACTTTGTCCACTAACTCCTCCATGACCAAGTTATGTCCAAGTTCTTCTAATTGAGGAATTCGACATCCTTTAATTAATTCATAAGCAACCTTATGTAGTTTCGAGTATATTTCCATTGATTTAGTAGTTTCTTCATCGGGTCTTTGCCCAGCCTATTGATAGTGCTCTAATGCATAGATATTTGTTTTCCTCTCCATTCTAGAGGGGTGATAAAGATCAGATGGTGTATTAGGATTCTCCGCGATCCATTGGTCGATATAACTCATTCTTTCTCGGATCATGTTAAATTTTGTAATATTTTCTTGTACCTGACCATGTTGATATATGACAGTGGTTGTTGCTTGTTGGAAGAGATGTAGATGTGCATACATATCTATGATGGATTCTTCCAGCTCTATCCTCACTTTCTTTGAAGCTCTGGACATTGCTTTCGTCTACCTTCATTTGCTGGAGTTTCTCTTCTAGTTCCCTGATTCTTTCATTTTTCTCTTGGTTATGTGTTGGCACAACCTTTGAATATTGTCTTCATTAGCATTCATGAACGTAGTGCCAGTTGAGGCGATGGATTTTTGTTTTCCCTGATTTCTCCTGTTATGGGAACTTGCATAAGGACTAAGATCAACATTCCTTGAGTTGTTGGTATTTTCTTTACTTTCTCTTGCATGATCTTGTCAAACTTGTTATCATAAGTGAAGCTTCATAAATTGGGAACCTCACTTGGTTGAAATGGAGCCCGGAGCCCGAAGCCCTAGCCCTAGACCACTGGATGGTGTTTGTGTGTTGGTGCTTGCTATGGATACCTCTGGGGTGTCAGTATCCATTGGTTGAGTGTCATCATTCCTGAATTCATAATATTTCTTTTGTCTCTCTTCTTCAACTGCCTTATCAACCACTTCCTTGGCTTCCTTTTATGTTGTTTCTCTTGTTCTTGTTGTTGCTTTTTTTGTTTCCTCTTTCTGTGAAGACTCTCTTTGTGTTGTGGCCCTTGCTTCTGCTTCAGTTGTTGCTTTGGTCTTCTCTTCTTCAATCTTCTACTTCTTCTTGGAAGCATCGCTCTTTTCCTTGGAGACCTTTTATTTATCTCTTTTTTTCTCATCAGTTGGTGTTTCTCCTTCTTCTGCTGATAATGATTGCACAGAGATAGAAACAGGAGATGATATTTCTATTTCTTCTTATTTTGCCTTCTTTCGGGCTTCTTCTCTCACTCTCTCCCCATTTGTGATCCTCCCTATAGGTTGACCTCATATTTGGAATATAACATCCTCATAGGTTCGTGCATTGTGATTCACTTCTTCTTCATCCCAAATCTTTGTCATCTATTACCAGGGGAGTCCCATTTTGTTGAAATGATCTTTTACGACCCCCTTAAGGTCGTGCCTTCTGAGCCTTTCTTCTCCAAAATGATAAGACAACGGGGTGTTTACCTCTTCTTGCACTTACTTGGTGTTTGAGAAGAAGTAGGTGCATACATAAAGCGGTAGTGGTGGCCATATCGTTTCTTACCCTGGTACAATATCCCTCCTACTCCATAGATTACAGTTTGGTACGCTACTTCCTCGAGCACTAATTTTTCTGGCACGAAAGGGGAAGAAAATGAGGGGGCTTCATAGTGTCAAACACCCTTATATAAGTGCCATGTTCCATGAGATACCAATCCCTGATTCTTCTTATGAAGACTATTGCCTTATTAGCCATGAATGGGGGCGTTGTGAAAAATATCAATTCATACATGGGAGCCAAGAAATGCTCACATATCTTCTGATATTATGTTTGATACTTGTGCTCCCAGAGCACTTTGCATTATATGTGGATTGATGGGTCTGAGGGTTTCCATCTCCATCCCATCCTTGGGTACTGATGGGCCACACACATAATGTCCAGGAGGTATGAGGACATATGGAAACTTGGGAAGTTCTCGGGCCAAGCCTCTGCGGTCATAGTGAGAGATACTGTCAGATTTTCTAATAAAATGTCATCCTAATTGAACGACAGTCCCTCGTCTGCTTAATAATAGATCAATGGGATATATGATAGGGAGAACTAGGATGCATCTAGTTCACCGTATAGCTGGCACAACATAGCCAACATATATTGATAGGGTCTCGTCAAGGAAATTGTGGGGTAACCTCCCTTGGGCTTGTTCTTGAATTGTTTGTCAGGTTTGTACCACTTGGGGCATAGTTCTTTAGTTGTGTGTTGGAAATCATCAAGAATATTACTATCTAGATTTTTTCACTCCTTTGTCGAGGTGATAACATTTTTCTAGGTCCTGGGGTTGAGATGATGCTATGGGTTCCCCATTGGAATTGTGAATGCATATATTTCTCAGATCAACATGTTTTATGATCCAACCAATGTCATCGTCACAAGGGAAGATAGCAACACAAGCTGCGACTCTGAATATTTTAGATATCCGTATAATTTTTAATATCCTCAACTCATCTTGGTCTTCAGCTTCGGTGAGGAAATTTAATGTCTTAAACATGCGATACACATCGCCCCACTTGAGTATCTCTCCCTCTTTTTCCAAGAGTCTGAAGGTGTCATCATATGTGGCTTCAACCACCTGTGGTTCGTCTTCAATCTGTTGACTGCTACCGGAAGCCTCGATGATAAATTCCTTGCTCGTTGCTTTTTTGGAGCCATATCTGAACTTGCAAGGAAAAGGTGGGATTAGTGAGAAGACTAAAATCACAACTAATATAAAATTTATTCTAAGTATTTTCAGATACCCAATGACTCACTTGAGTTGATGCTTGGTTGGAGATCATCATCAGAAGACGATAAAATGATAGCATACATAGTGGAAAATCTGGTAGAAGTCAGAGAAGAAAAAGGATTGAAAAGGGATTAGAAGTAAAACTTGGACAAGCTAATGTCAACTTCTCTGATGTAAATCGAAAAAGTTCACAACAACTCTCCTGAATGCCATCGACCAAGTTGGAATGAAACATTTTGATAGCCATCGACAAGGTTGGTGTAAAATACTTTTATATACATTAGAGGGGTTACTTATAAAACCTTCGATATACATCGGGTAAGTTAATGGGAAAGTCGCCGATGAAATTTAGGGATCAAGGGAAGGAGGCGAGGTTAATCCTAACTCCTATGATGTGTCTGGGATGTGGTTCCCAGACCAAAGGAAAAATATGTAGTGAGTTTGAAATGGATCTACAAGACGAAACACACAACTGATGGCAGTATTGAAAAATATAACGAAAGATTTGTGGCCTGAGGTTTCTCTCAGAAGGAAGGGATTGACTATGAAGAAACTTTTTTCTCCCGTAGCAAGATATACCTCAATCAGGACTATACTTTCATTGGTCGCTATGATGAAATGGAAGGTGCACCATATGGATGTAAAGACATCCTTTTTAAATGGTGAAATAAAAGAGGAATTTTGTATGGAGAAACCACTTGGATTCGAGACACATGACAAGGAGACTCATGTGTGCAGATTAAAAAAGGATTTATATGGATTGAAGCAGGCACCCAAAGAATGGTATGGTAGGATTGACAATTTTGTGATGAGCTTGGGTTTTACCAAGAGCAGTGCAGATCCTAACCTTTACTTTAAGGATGAGGATGGTGAACCGGTGATTCTACTGATGTATGTAGATGACTTGTTTCTAACAGGTACGGAAAATCTCTTCACTGAATGTAAGAGAAAATTGGTTGCAGAATTCAAGATGAAAGATTTAGGAATGATGCACTACTTCTTGGGACAAGAAGTTTGGCAGAGATTAGATGGGATTTTCCTAAATCAAGGAAAGTATGATGTGGAAATATTGAAGAGCTTCGAGATGTTGGACTGTAAGGCCATGGTTACCCCGATGGTATCAAATCTTAAGTTGTTGCAGGATACAACTTCAAATATTATGGATTCTACCTTATACAGGCAGATAGTGGGCTCATTGATGTATTTGATGAACACAAGACCGGATATATGTTTTGTTGTGAACACCCTGAGTCAGCATTTGGAGCAGCCCAGAGAAGTTCATTTGGCTGCAGCAAAACATGTGTTGAGGTACCTTAAGGGTACTCTAGATCATGGTCTCTGGTATAGATCTTACCATGAGTTTGGATTGTGAGGATACTCAGATTCAGATTGGGTCGACAGTATTCCTGACTGGAAGAGCACTTCCAAATATTGTTTCAGTCTTGGCTCCAGTATGGTCTTGTGGAGCAGCAGAAAACAGTCATGTGTGGCACTCAGTACGGCTGAAGCTGAGTATGTGGAAGCATGTGCAGTGAGCAAAGAAGTAGTATGGATTCGGAAGTTGTTGTATGGGTTATTTGGTCTCAGATTGGAGATGACCTACATTTGGTGTGACAACCATAGTTGCATGAATTTGTCAAAGAACTTGGTGTTCCATGACAGGTCGAAGCATATTTAGATCAGATACTACTATATCAAGGATATGGTACAGAGGGGAGAAGTGAGGCTCCAATTTGTGACTACCAAGAATCAGGTTGCGAATGTGTTCACCAAGCCATTGTCGAGGACGAAGTTCGAGTACTTCAGGGACAAGCTTGGTGTGGTCCCTTTTAAGAGGAAGTGACAAATGTAACTCATCCAACATGGAAAAGGGTTGGCACTAAGTATGAAAAAATCTCATCCATCGTGAAAAAGGGTTGGCACTGAGTCTGGTGGGTCTCATCCAGCATGAAAAAGGGATGGCACTGAGACAGGAGTGCACATGATCAAGTATTGATGCATCATAGGTAGTGGATGCCCTGGGGACATGTTCTAGCTAATGAGAGCTACCCACAAACCTTGGTTGCATGGGGTGAAATCATGTTGCACTATGGATATCCGAGGATGTATAGATTCGCATGTTCAACAGTCAGTGGATGTTAGCTTGTGTGGTATCAAACTTAGAGTCTGTGTCTGGAAAGAATGCCTTCCTAGTTAAGATGGAGTGATAATATTTTTGGTGTAACTACGAAATATATTCTTGTATATTTGTTTTAGTCAAACCTTTAAAAGGTTATTATAATTATATTGTACAAGTCCGCTCAACAGAAATTATTATATTATTGGTATTTTACTTTTTATGGGTTAGTTAGGTCAAGAGTCATGTCTCTTCAAGAGACATTGTTGTGTATAAATATAGGATAGGTTCCTCTCATTTGGACACACACTCACACACTTCTCTTGTGCATCTTGGAGCGCATAAGAAGGTCTAACGCACAAGTCTTGGAGACTGGTTCTTTTGGTGTTTTGTTCTTGGTCTTTCTTGGAGAGCTATAGCGCATCATTGTACTGGTTGAAGGAATCTATATTGAGGATTTTGGTTGCTAAGTTTTCTCCCCCACGATTCCCAGCATAATCTTTGTGTTCTATTGTATCTGTGATTGTCTATCTTTCAATGATCCTACTACAATTGTTATTGGATTAAGTAATTGTAATTGTGTAACTAGAAAATTTAAAATTCCAACAAATTTAACTCTTCTTTGTGCTCAAGATGTAGTGGAGCACCGCATTCACTACATCACTACATTTAGTAATGTGTCCACAATCGAAATAAACAAATAATTTATTAAATTCAACTCATTAGTGCAATTGTTATGGAATATAGCACCATTAATTATGCAACCTATAAAAGCATTGTCTTCCAGTACAAGTCAAGTGCACAAGATACACCATGCAAAAAAAATAAAAAAACAATGAAATTAAAGCCAAATTTTAAATCTTAAACTATTAAAAATGTACATTAAAGGATAATAATCAATTTACTTGATATTGTTTTCTACAAAGACGCATGGTTACCACATAGAAACAAAAAAAAATGGTACCATTTGCAAAATTCCAAAACAAACCAAGTCCACCATGGAAGCAAAGGAATTGAGAACTCTGACAATACAGTCACACCACATAACAAGGAGATCAAAGGGGAATAATGAGCATCAACTCTTGTGTGACTTAAAACGCTAAAGAAAGTTACAAACGAAATTATGGCTTGGCTAAAAAAATTATTTTACCCTTCCTTGGTGCCCCTAATATTAATATGCATTGGCGCATGTGTAGGTATACAGCGTTATGATAATATTTTTTTTATTTTTCTCAAAACATATGTTTTATTATGAAATATTTAAAACTATTTCGATGCATCTAATATCACTATGCATTGCTCTATTAATGGGTAAATGACATACCAATAATAATAATAATAATAAATTATTTTAAAATGATATTTTATTAGAAATTAATGCAAACTAATGTTGATGTGTGTGTGTATTTGATGTGCACCAATGTTATTATTGTGTTGGCGCACCAAGGCAACAATAATGTAGATATAGGGCACACTGATAATATCTTTTAATTGTTTTTTTAACTGATATTTTATTAGAAAATATTTAAATCTGTTATGTATGCCCTATATCATGATGCACTGATAAGTGCACACGCAACAAACATCGATTATTGTTTGTAATTATTTTAAACCAATATTTTATTACAAAATAGTGCAACTTAATATCAGCACATGTGTCTATGGTGTGCACCAATGCTATTGTTATGTTAGGGTTTTAGGATAACAATAGGCACATATTTGGCACACCAATATTTTTTTAATTTTTCTTTTAAAATTGATATTCTATTTCAAAATATTTAAACCTATTTCAATGCATCAGTGCATGTACATGTAAATGACACACCTATAATATCTTGTTTTTAATTATTTTAAACTGATATTTTATTACAAATTAATGCTACTTGATGTCAGTGCATATGTCGATTGTGCACACTGGTACGATTGTTGAGTTAACACACCAATGTGCCAATATGATTTAAGCACATCAATTAAGAAACATCCACTAAAACCTCCAACCATTGGCCTCCACTAGAAACCTCCATTATAAATGAAGAAGGGAGAGGTGGTTTCATAAGAAACTCCACTAGGTGGTGTTTTTCTTGTAGTGGGTGCTATAGCACTCTAATATACCGAATAGTTTCCAACAACACTATTTGGTCAAATCTCTCATGGTGCTAAGGTGGCTAGACCAAACCCTTAGACGTACTACCCAATTCATGAGTACTAGAAAGTGATATCTTCAAGTGTTGTTCTCGATTTACTATAGCAACAAGACGGATGACAAGTTTATATCAAGTTGGTTGTAAGTGCTCCTAGGGGTATTTCAATATACCCAAAGGTATGCAAAAGATCGAATCTGTAGGTAAATTTTGTCTAATGTTGTACTACTTGAAAGGTTACCAACGGGGATTACAAGGGTGTCCAACTAGGTGACTTCCACTTGTATTTCATGTGTATGATTTCCTAGCCGCAAGTCCACTCATCGAAGCAAAAATCTTCATGTTTAAAGATATTGAAAGACATCTCTAACCTTAAAAAAATAAAATTAAAATTAAAATATGGGTGTTTGCTGACATAGGAAAGTGTTATGATGCCACTTGTGGTGTTCCTTGTTAGCTTTATTGACATTCAAAATAGAAATCAATGTTCACTTGCCTCTTTAAGTGGGCAACCTCCAATTGAGCAAAGATCCAAACAAATACAATAGTATTCATTTGGAACCTGTATAGAGAGCTTCTACTACTATATATAGTTTCTAACTGACCAAAACCCTAACCACCTAGTGGGCCTCCACTAATGAATCCAGACCCACTAACTAGTGGACCTTCTTTAATGAGACCAACTTATTTTTATTGATTTTCACACTCTACTACCTCATAGACCTTATTTAATAGAAATAGATCCAATACATTAAGTAGCAACCCATTATCCTAACTAGGGGGTTAGGGTGGGACCCTAACAACCTTTTAGCGAACTCTGGGATATGATGGAGGTTGTGATAATTCTTTTTTTTACGGAGGATAAATTGGGATTAGTGTTGAGTTATTGAATATATAATGGAGTGGTTGATATGGTCAATTTGCTTGCCTTGAGGTCCATTAACATGTGAGATAAATATTTTCTTTAATTTTAATAAAATTGGTATTCTTCATTCTTGTTATGCATTATAGAAAAATCAGAAAATAATATTTTAATCAACGATTATGGTTTGAACTTTAGGAATTTGATAATAACACATAATTAACATCATTGATTGTTCATTACCATTGCAACTAATTACTAGACAACCAATGCTTTGGTCGCATTGGTCGTTATAATGTCTTTCCATGACAAGGACTAATAAGAGGGAGGAGAGGATGAAGGGGGTTGTAAAGAAGATGCACATCGCACATGCTCCAACACATAAGATCAATGCTTGTTAAGGTATCACACGTCATGATTGTTCTTGGCACTGGCGAAGTTCACATATCTAAGATCCCTTCCCACTAATATGATCTTGCAAGCTTGATTTTAGAAGTTCGGTGTTTGTATCTACATGAGACTTCTACATGTTATGCTTGGTTTAGATCTAGCATGTTTTTGCAAAGCAACATTATTGAGATTGGTTAAAGGTGATTCTAGGGTTTTAAAGGACATACACTCAAGAGACTCATCCATCTCAATAATTGTCAATAACTAAAACCTAAGCCCAATCATGAATTTTGGAGTGTTCCTCCAACACAACCCCATCCTATTGAGACATTTGTTGACCTTGAGAAGTGGTAAAATTAAAGGGGTTTCAAAGTTTTAGATGCATGAGTTTTGAGGTGACAAATCTTCAAAACATGAACATTGGAACAAGTACAATTCTATCTTGGTCATGGCCTAATATGTTGATCCAATGGGCTCTAGTGTTGCCTCTTAAGTCTACATCAATGGATGGCTCAATCTTGGAAAACCCAACTCAAAGAATAAACATATATCCATCCTTGTGCTCGTGTGTTTTCCATTATGTAGTTTGCTTTAGTAGAGGATAGGAAGCACATATTTCATTATAGTCCCTAGTTCTTGGGTTGCACTAGTTTATGCATGACACCTTGACTCCCCTCCTTTAGACCCTCCTCCATTATGTATCTTCAGTGCTAATGTGGGTTAGACTTCCTAATTTGGCCCTATAGTTCTATGGGGGAGACTCTAGAAGCCACTATAAATGCATTAGGGAAGTCTTATTTCTAATATCCAGAAACTAATAGAAGTGATATAACTACTTATGCTAGGTTGTGTGTTGAAATGGACTTTCCAAAAGCCCTACCTTAAAAAAATTGGCAAAAAGTGGCGTATAATTTGAGTATGAATAGGTCACGTTTAGATGCAACCCATGCTTTGCTTATCGGAACTTGGAAATGCGATGTCTAAAATGCAATGTCGAAACATTGATGGACTCCCACAAATATTCTAAGGGGAAGAGCTAGAAGTTGAATATCCAAAGGCCCACTTGGTGGTCGCGCATTAAGGGAATCATCATTTTTATCCAAGGAAAAGAATTTGTATGAAGGAAAAGAAATGTTGAGAAAATAATATGAAGCAACAACTAGCTCCCTAAAGCAAGATACACTGGTATCCTCACCTCCAAAGGAGGTATGCAAGGAGAAACATTGGATCAAAGAAAAAAAGAATTGAATTGGATCCATTTGAGATCTCAATTGGTGAGAGTTGATTGAACCCGATGGAGGATCCATCTAACTCGGATGAAAAGGAATGGACTGAAATAAAGAGGAAAAAGGCCAAGCAATACAACAAGAATGTCCATATGAATCTGTAATCAAGGAAAGGGAAGGATTAAAGCTATTATGATTGTTTTCATTATGATAATAACAAAATGTTGTGGACTACATAGAGTCTACCTAGAGCTCAACAACAATTGGGATAGGATTAGTTTGGTTAAATTTTTGGTAGGTATTAGGGGTTTTAGGGTAAACCTAAGTAGCCCTCATTTGCAAAATGTTATGCTTACACAAGCTTTGGTGAACTCTAAATAATATAATATTTTCTTGTAGCAAAAGCAAAATTTTGTAGTTATATAATACCATGAATTGACACTTGTCATCATGTTTTCACACAACCATCATAAACATTGATCATACATGTGTTGAAGTTATGTTCTATCATACATAATAAATTTATGAGTGTGTCATGGCTAACTTCCTCATCCCTTGCATAATTGTTGGATTGACTTCCCAACCTCACAACCAATAAACATTGTTCTATGCTAACTTTGGCAAGTCATTTACCATTTGATTTACATTTTTGTTTTAATTAGATAGTAGTTGTCTATGTATTATTTAAAAAATGTTGATGGTGAAACTAAAACTCAAAAAATGTGCCAACAAATTGTGAATTAAACAAAAACTAATACACGTGGTAGGTATAAATGGGCGGTCAAGTAGAACTTCCAACCTCGCAACAAAAATTAATGGCATTACAATGTTATAATCTCTCTAAAATCACAATTTATATAATAGAATAGAGTAAAACTAAAGCACTATAATTCATTGTAATCCATGTGTTGAATTTTTTTATTAGCCTCCCTCCTCACTATTTGGCAAGTGTGAATTATTTAATATGGGATATTTGGACAAGTACTCAAACCTCTAATCACCTAAATAAATAAGGGAAAAGGACAAGAATGATGAATCTACAAAGATACATTGACACAACATGCAAGACCCTATCCCCGGATGGGGTGTTCGCTTGTCCAAATGATAATGTGGTCGGCGTGGCTCATCTAATGCATAACCGTAGACCGTCAGGAACCCCGCCAACTCTCCATTTCATTACAAGCATCCCTTCACGTGTCAATCCACCATATACTGAGCAATTGGCAACCACCCCTTCTAGAGATAGTTGGACTCTTACTTTTGATGGCAAGGAATGTTTCATGGCCGGTATCAGAGGACAATGTTTATCACACGATGGGGATGACTAAGTGCTTGTACCTGCACAAGGAATTGGCTACCAAAGTGATCATGGTAGCAGGTGATCAGATGTAGAGGGAATGTTTGTACACACGACTCTGGATTTGGCAGAAATATTCCATGAGGTTAACAGTTATGGAAAGTAGTGAGATTGACAGCAAGGTACACCTACTCAAGGATGATTTCTCAACTTCGGATGTTTTAAATTGTTTCTTCATGATTTCAAATGTTGCTTGCTCACACTGGTTAGGAAAGGATGTATAATCTTTGGTCATTGGTTCAATACTCTGGATGATTTAATTATCTCAACAATGGTACCCAAAGGTCGTAATCCTCACACCTCTGGTGTAGGGACGTCTCGGGTGACGGCCAAGGCAGCAATGGGTGTTGTAGACTATCATGAACATTTCATGCCAGTGGAGGACAAGGTTGCAATGTCGATATTGGAGGTCGAAGTTCACCTGGTTTGAGAATTTAAGGATGATGTAGACGTGGAGCACCAAGAAGGGGGGTTGATTCTTGATCCGAGCTTCTCGAGAGCCATGAATTCAAAATTCTATCATACTTTGGAGCTATACCGGCATACAAAAAAGATGGTAGCACTAGGCATGCTACCAAAAGACTAAGATTTTTGCCAGCTTAAGAGCCACATGGAGTTGTTGGAAACTCAAAATGTTTATTTGTTAGAGGTCGTGACATGGCTACCTTGTAGGCACAGAGGTGTCTTTCATCCACCCATCGCAAGTCTGGTCAAAGGGGATTCTTTTGTTATTGTTGATCGACCTATGGATTATGATCCTCAAGTTCCTAATGTTCAATAGAAACATTTTTTTACTTGCTATTTTTCAGTCTTATCTAGATTTCTCTAGCTCTAGAATAGACCAAAGACATTACAAATTTTTTGAAACTATTTACAATCTTATGTTCAGACATATAAGGCTTTATTCTGCCTAGTTTCCCCACTAGGGCGGACTTTTTTTTATTTTTGATCCTGAGAGACTATCATGGTCTCTCTAGACAATGAACTAGTTAATCCTTTGTTGTACAGTTTGCATATATTAATATAGTTGTCTTACTTACAAAAAATAAAACATGCAAGACCCTACTACATATGCACCCTGTTAACCCCTATCCTAAGGATAACTAAGGAGATCATGTCTCGAGGCCTACAAGTCTTAGACATGGAGTGTCGAGAGCCGAATGACTTGAGCATGGCCCCAAAGGGCCCATCTTTTCTTCAATGCAGCCCATCTATCAACAACAACAGTATCCATCCCACCAGCCTAGTCCTGAAATAGTAGTAAGTCTTGCTCCATGAGGTAATGAGTCAGGGTATCATGGTATGTGTCACTCTGATTATTGAAGCACTTGAATATGTTGCATTGAATTCTCCTTCATTTCATAATGTTTTCTTGGAAATTATGCTCTTTGACTTGCTCATACCTGGGAGGGTGACATGATGCCCTAGTAAGCTAATCTCCCTTTAGGATGCGTTGCCCCTGGGTGGGTCTATGAAAGTTCATTGTCCATTCCCTCCATACTTACCACTTTCCATCATTACTCCTCTCATTCCCCCCCCCCTACATTTGTTCGGGCATTGGGTTTTCCACACTAGGAAGGGTTGTACCTTGCCTTATGGGAAGAAGGGACTAAAGGCCTAGAGGGTAAAAGTAGTTGGCAAGAGTTAAAAGCCAAGATGAAACCTTTGTGACGATTCACCCAGCGATTCCCGAGAAAGCAGTAAAAGACTTCTCAGTAAGAAAAGGGAACCTGTAAGATAAATAAACACTCAAGGTATTAGCTGGTGGATGGGAGGTCTCATCATGAGTCGGCCTATTAGGTCCATGGGCATGTAGCGGTATGACACTACCATTTATTTGGTCACCAAACCAAGGTAGTGGCTCTTGGTGGCATAGCCAAGAGAAAGGGGGTCTCATCACGAGCCATCCTTCTCATTTCCATGAAATTCTTGTGGGTAACGTTGTCACCTCTGGTCACCATGTCAAGACAGTGTCCCCCAACTTTTCCCTTGAAAATAAAAAATACCATAAGAAATAAGACTAAGAATAAAAGGCATTGAATGGGCTAGGAAACAATGGCATCCATGATAAGGTGTAGCTCGCCCTCTACAGAGGCACCCACAGACAAGACCTACATTTCCCTATTATCACTACAACCTCTGCCCAAACATTTCCCCTGCGCCACTTCACACACACTCACATGACCTAGATCGGTTCTCACCTAGGAAACACCCCAAACTTAAGGAGGATTATCCCAATAGGACATCATGAGACCTTCTCCAAACCTGACTTGTTAAACTGCATAACATCTTTGAGCATTTGTCTGGGTAAAGGGGGGTTTGATGCACGTGTTTGAGTAATTTGATTATTAGATGTGATTGGCATTGCTATGATCCCTATGACTTATGAGCCCCTGGAAGGCATACTTGTTGTTGTTGCAGGACTTTGTTCGATGGACAAGTGCATATGGGGGAATGATTAGGTCAAACCTCGATGGGGTTGAAAGCCCAACAGATGGATGTTGTGAACCCACCAAGGGGAAAGAGAAACCAGAGGCTAGCACCAGGAAGAAAGAAGGGACACTCTGATAGACCTAGACCCAGGGGGTTGTGCCTTTCCTCCAGGACGTTGACCCTTGAGAGCACATGACATCATCATTTTGACCTTGATGATGTCACGTGTGTGCTAATTTGCACGTGTGGGAACATTCAGGGCCTTTGGAGGCCAAACATTCTACACTTGAGGCCTAGTGTTCCACCTTAGGGGCCTAACGTCGCCCTAGAAGGGCATGACGCCACCCTTGAAGATGAAATTAGGGTTTAATTGTTGTCATTTATGTAGAAAACTGGATTTTAATGTAATTTGGCCATGCCGACCTTTTTTATGAACTAATTGTAATTAAAGGTTATTGATACTGTATAAATAAGAGATAAAAATATCATTTTTATTGATGATTCACTCATCACACAAGTGGTGGTCTGAAATTCGGCCCTCTTTTAGGGTTATTGGTTGAAACTAAGTGGTGTGCAACTTCTTGGAGAAGCAATTTTGTTGTATCTTGGCTATTTTCATGGTGGAAAGTCTTCAACTAGGGCTTGAGCTTGATTATTCTTGGTGAAGTAAGTAGAAAATTTGCATTTATTTATTGTGAATGAATGTTCATGGTGAATTTTACTTTTTCATGTCAAAGATTATGAAATTGTTTGCTTGAAACCCTAGGAGAAAGGCATAAGTTATTATTTTTTTCTCTATAATTTTCTACTTGTTTAAATTTCTCAAGGAGCACCTTATCTAGAAGTAGATATTAGAGCCCTACCATTGTAGCACTCTAGTAACCCTACTTCTTTGCCTATTGCATATTTTCTTTTCAAATTGTCTAAGGAAAAGAGAAATCGTTAGGGCCTAAGTTTCCTTACTTTCTAGCAATTATCTCTAGGACTTGGGTGTTTGAGGCCTTGCGTAACCAACACCTCTCTCATCTTCTCCATCTCCTTTGACTAAGTATTATCATTGTTATTTCCCTCTAAGAGTTGTTGTTGCTATCATTGACTCCAATACCCTAGAAGGCACTAGTCTATTCACTACTAGTGATTGATTAATCAAACTACTTACAAACTATCTTCTTTGGAACATTCACTAACTCCTACTAACCTTGGAATAGCCTAATTCACTAACCAACTTCTTGTTGTTGCAAAAGATTGCTACAACAATCTAACAACAACAAATTGACCTTAAAAGTGACATGTTATGCTAGCTAGACATTGCTAAATCTGCTTATGACTATCTAATATCAATTTGCTTATTTAAAGCTACTAGTTCTAGTCTTTTTTCAAGCATTTTGGAGCATAAATATTGTTGTTGTTATAAATTTATCATTGTTGTTGTAAATTGGTGTACCGCTACAATTTTATTTTAGCTAGTATATTTTTAAAGAGTTCATTATCTCATGAAGCACTAATATCATTTTGGTACTTGGAAAGTGGCATTTTCTATTTGGTTGTCTTGTTCCGAGCAGATACACAACACTATTCATTTGCTTCATCTCTATAAGACATAAAAGAACCCTTTGAAATTGAGTGACCTGTGAGAGGGGGGGGAACTTTCTTACACTTTGGCCTTAACATTCTCAAAACCTCAAGTCACTAGGGACGTTTCCCCTAGGGTACATTGATATACTCCCAAATAGAAAAGGGTTTCCTATTAAGGTGACAGTGATAGGTCACCCCCTGTTACGCCAATCTTGTATCTACTTGCTTTGGGCTTTAGGCTTTAGGCAAGTACAGATTGTGCGATAACACACTCCATAAACTCAATGGGCATATAGCTAAAAAGTGTAGAACGTTTGGCTTCCATTCTTCATTCTTTATTTATTAACCACTTTTTGAAAAGGAAAGACAAGGGTGGGGCAGCTTAAAAATGCTCAACTAGGGATGAATGGGTGGGTTATAATCTATGAAATATTCTATATGGATCAAACATATTACTCTTTTGTGAAACAAAATTAAGAGAAAAATCTCACTCTGGAGTAAATTCAAATTTAGAGGAAAGTTTTATTACTTTGGAATGATAATGTTAACTCCAATATTGTGCTCAAATGACCAATAATATGCATGTAGGACTTAGGAATTCAACTAAATTTCTTCAATGACAAGATTAAGTTGTTGGATTACTAAGAGGGGGGGTGAATCAATAATAGATCAATTTAATCATTTTTCACCATAAAATGCAAGTGTTATATCAATGTAGCATTTTCATCCAATAGTTACAGAGTAAACAAACAATGAACAAATGAACAATCACACACATACACAGTACACCAGTGTTTTACGTGGAAACCCAAAGAGGGAGAAAACCACAGAATGTTTTTTTTTATGTCTTTAAGAATTACATTCATTGGAAGCACCAACTTCCTTTGTTTCTCAGTTGTAACTGGAAGAAGGCTCCAACCCCCTAGTTTCTCAGGCTACAACCTGAGGGAAACTCCAACTCCCCAATTCTCTGACTACAACCAGAAGGAGGCTACAACCCCCTAAGTTCTTCGGCTACAACCGGAAGGTGGCCACAACCACCTATCATTGCCCTGTCCAATCACCCTGAAATAAAAATGTCAAATGTAGACACCTTGTCATTGTCACTGAATCAACCATTGCCACTGTCAACATGTCACTATCAACCTGTACCAATAACCTGTAACAACTTGTATCAATCAACCTGCACCAAACAACCTGTACCAATAACCTGAACCAACATGTACCATGCATCAACTACACATCAACTATCACTCATCAAGATGTACCAACATCATCAACTATACACCTCATGTATGTGTCAACTCATCAACTACTTGTCTCAACCATGTACCCAACATGTACCTCAACCATATACCAAAGACATACACCAATATAACCATAAAAAATTCATCAATCTATCCATAAACCCTTACATCAAATCATGTGCCACAACCTCACTGTTATGTAGCCTCAAGCTAAACCAACAACTTCAGCAACACATCACAACCAAAGGACCAATACCCATATGTCAAATACCAACAACAAAATACCAACTACATCCCTCAACAAATCTGATATATGCAACAATATTGAACATCCAATACCATCTCAAGAGCTAAACCCTAGCTCACAAAACATACCTCAAACAAAATGTGTCATATCTCTCATAAATAGACCCCAACCATGTTGTCACGATTTTTCTGCCGCACTTTTTCTATCGTCTACCGCAATTTTTCTGTCGCACTTTTTCTACTGCGATTTTTTTTGCCACGATTTTTCTACCGCACTTTTCTCTATCAATAATACCCACCCAAATAACCTTTCACAAAATAGATATTCAATGATATTCAATATAGGTTCAAGTGTGATTAAATGAGAGAGTCTTGCCTCTTATTTATACATTCATGTAGCATCCCACTTTCCTTATTTTAGGGAGTTCTCAATTAACTTTATTATTTAAATAATTTCTTTTGCAAACACTTTGACTACTTTGACATTTTGGGGCTTCTAGATGACTCATGAGGGTTCTCCAACTTCACATGGCCATAACTCTCTAACCGTGAGGAGTTATGTGACGTTCCACATACCACCGTAAATGACATGACATGTACTATCCATCTAAAATAGTCTTACTTGCAAATATATCAAAACTCATACCATTATCCATCAAACAAACTTAGGTCCATTACCCAAACCATTGTGCTACCGGAATTCGCTACCAGACTTTCTTCAAGGGTTGACATCAATGCCAACCAACCCAATTAATCAATAATATCCCCCTTTGGCATTGATGGCAACACTCTGATGCAATACTGAAGTCATGTCACTCATGCTCCCCCTGGAACCATGCCTCTGTTCTCTGCGTCTGAACAATCTCTTCCCCTTTGTCATCAATGGCAAAGGTATCTTTCCATCTAGGATTGCTCCCCCTAACTGAACTGTCCTTGGGGATACTCCCCCTGACTGAACTCTTCCTAAAACTGATCTCCTGACCTGGACTGTCCTCTTTATGGTGCTTCCTCGTGTAAATCTAAGACATATAAGATAAGCATTCAAAAGCATTCATTTTGGAGTATAAACAACTTTGAGTCTCTGGCGAAGATATTCAAAGGCTTCTCTTGGAAGCAGTTTTGTAAAGATATCTTCCACTTGTTCTTTTGTACCCACATATTCAACTTTGATGTTCTTCTCTACAACTTGTTCTCGTAGAAAGTGATACTTGATTGGAATGTGCTTCGTCTTGGAGTGCATCACCGGGTTCTTTGAAATACTAATGGCATTTGTATTATCACAATAAATTGGAATGTGCTCATCATACTCAACCTGTATATTTGTCAGAGTTTGTTTCATCCATAAAACCTGTGTACAACATGATGTTGTTGCAATATACTCTGTCTCGTCTGTAGATAAGGATATTGATAATTGTTTCTTGTTTAACCATGATACTAAACACTCACCCAAGTAGAACGTTGCTCCACTGGTGCTTCGTCGGTCATCAATGCAACCTACCCAATCTGCATCTTTGTAGGCAATAAGTGATAGATCCTTTCATTTTGGATACCATAATCCAAACTCTTATATTCCTTTGAGATATATAAAAATCCTCTTCATTGCTAATACATGTGATTCATTTGGTGTTGCTTGAAATCGTGTCACTTGTCCAACTGTCTGCATTATATCTAGTTTGGATGTTGTCACATATAGTAAGCTACCAATCATTGACATGTATTGTCTCTGGTCTGTAGACTTTGAATCATCATCTTTGTTCAACTTGCAATCGGTTTGCATAGGAGTGGTAATTGGTTTGCAATCTTCCATTCCAAACCTCTTTAGCATTTCTCTGATATACTTAGTTTAAGAAATAAAAATTCCTTGGTTGCTTTGACGTATCTGAAAACCCAGAAAGAATGATAGTTCTCCAAGTAATGACATTTCAAATTCATTATGCATATCCTTTGCAAATTTCTGGCTTGTGAGCCGTCGTTTCCACCCCGTCCTTCTCAATCCATTTATCCTCGACCAATCAATTCAATCTATACAATCCCTTAAATCTAAGTATGCAACGTATATAATGAGGAGGTTAGAATTCCCCTTTCAAAGAGCCAAGTGAGACCGTGGAATAAGGCAAGTCTTACCTTATCTTGTCATTAGGCAGAGGAAGGAAAAAAGGAGATTGCCCCCCCCGGATCTTTGATTGGGACCGGAACTGGTACGCTAGCTATAAACAAGTTGGAACTGCCAGTGCTATCTTCGCTACCTTCACGCTAAGCCCGAAAGGGCAGCTTGCGCTTTTCCAGTCCGTTAAAGCAAGCGGTAGGCTCGAAGCCATTAGGCAACAAGCATAGAACCAAGCTTCTAACCAGTTGGGAACCCCATATACACGCCCAATAACGCATCCTTATATCTGTCTATATCCATCCTTATCCCACACCTAAGATCTCCACCTATCACTCTGAAATTCCCAAAGCCAGGCTATATATAAGTAGGGGGCCAGGGCCAGCCAAGGTAATAAGTAAGTGAAGTGGATTTTACGAATGTCGGACTTTCCGTCGGCAGTCCCGTCCCCCATAGGAACAACGGAAGGATAAGGCCCCCCCTGTGGGGAGAAAGGAAGGAGGAAGGGAAGTGCGGCAGGCACGACCCAGACCGATACCCACCCCACAACAGGAGAAGGAGACCAGGAAGCCACAGGATGAGGACCGCAGGAAGCGACCACTCAGTACTTCCAAAAATAATATCATCAACATAAACTTCAATTAATAAAATACTATCTTGAGTTACCTTGATGTAGAGGTTGTTGTCTGCACTTCCTTTTCTGAACCCTGCCTGATGTAAATATTTATCCAGTCTAGAGTATCATGCTCTAGGAGCTTGTTTTAAACCATACAAGGCCTTCTTCAATTTACACACATAATTTGCGTTCTCTGACAACTGAAATCCTTCTGATTGTTCAATGTAGACTTCTTCTTCAAGTTCTCCGTTCAGAAAAGTTGATTTCACGTCCATCTGATACACTTTAATATTCTTGGAACATGCATAAGCTAGGAGCAATCGGATTGCTTCCATTCTGGCAACTGGAGCAAATGTCTCTCCAAAGCCGATTCTTTCAACCTATGTGTATCATTTACAAAGCAATCTAGTTTTGTTCCTTGTAACATCTCCATCTTCATTTAATTTATTTCTGAATACTCACTGTGTCAATCAAATTCTTATTCTTTGATATTATAACCAATTCACAAGTGTCATTCTTCTATATTTGATCAAATTCTTCATTCATGGCCTTATTCCAAAAGTCATCCTTGTTGGCCTCTTCAAAACTGTTTGGTTCAATCGTAGATGAGAGTGCTAGGTGTGTTTGTTCTAGTGAACGGATTTTTCTTCTAGTCTCAACTCCTGCATCTTTTTTTTCGATAATCTGAACTAAAGGTTGATTATTTTGTACTCGTTTGCTAGGTGTCTTTGGAGGCACTTGTTGAACTTGCTCTTCTACTTCTGTCTGATCCTCTTCATCTTCCCCTTCTTCTTCGTAAAGTTGTTCCATTGATTCATTTTTTTCTTCCTTTAATTCTCGTCCACGTGTTTCATCAATTGTTACATTGATGATTTCCACAACTTTGTTCAACCTCAAATTGTAACACTTGTATGATTTCCTTGTACTTGAATAACTAACAAGTACTTCTTTGTCCACACGAGTCAAACTTTCGCATTCTGCCATCTTCTCTTTTGATGTAGCATTTGCTTCCAAATGCTCTGAAGTGTTTCACATTTGCTAGTCTTCCTTTCCATAGCTCGTAGGGAGTTTTGTCAGTGTTGTTTATGAACATTACTTTGTTTTGAATGTGAACCGTTGTATGCATTGCATGTGTCCAAAATATATCTGTCAATTTGGAATCCATTAACATTGTTCGAGCCATTTCTTGTATAATTATCATCCATTATGATAATCTTCCTTTGTCTCTGAACCACTCTTTTAACCAATCTATGAATCCATGCTCTCGTCCATACTATTCAAGACTCTACTTGTGCAACTGTCCATAATGTTGACTCATTTATTACTATACTATCATGAAGTCTTGATTAATCCATCAAATTGTACTTCTGCTAACTGAAGGCTCTGGATTTGTCTTTTCAAACTCTGCAAGCTTCTCAAAAGATAGTTCTTTGGTCTGTTATAGTTATCGTAGACTCCCCATGTCCAACATTCATATTACCTGGGAGTCTCTAAGTCGAATGGCTCAGAACAATTCTTGCTTTGATGTGTATTCATCATCATCTTCATTGGTAGATTCATCATCTCTCTGAGCTCTGACTTCTTTTTTTATGTCTGTGGATTCATCTTTCACTACAATGTCTGAAAGTACAATCTCTCAAACCTGTCTTGACCCTGTTCCTTATTTACATATCATTTTTTTTCAGTTATTTTCCAAACCTTTCTGTAACTGACATCTTTCTTTTTCTCTGTAGAATTTTCTTCATCTCGTTTCATTGTCAATCTTGCAATCTCTGGGGCCTCATCTTTGTTCATTTTTTCTTCGTATTTTCTTATCCATACTTTCTTATATTTGATATTAGTGTTCTATTTCATGGAAGTATTGATCATGCTTCTACAATTATTAGCTATGTGTCCATAGTTATGACATTTGTAACATTCAATGTTACGTGGAGCCACATATGCACTTCTTGCTTGAACATTTATTTTATAATCTCTGCAATCTGTAACCTTATGTCGAAAATTAATACAATAAAAACAATGACCATAAAATAAATTTGCACACCTGAAAGTGAATGGTCTTCTTTGTGGTGTAGTCCTTCTGAATTTCTGCCTTGACTGACCATGATCATGATTGAAGCTTCTTTGTGGTTTGAACATGAATGGTCTTCTTGAAGATCTATCTTCAATAATTTTCTTAGATTTTGGTTGACCGTGATTCCTTCCTTTGAGTAATTTTGCATAACTCTTTATATTTTCTTCATTCTTATTTTCTAGCAACCTTGAGTGCTTCTCTTCATTCTCTATAGCTGATGTGGATATTTCTGTCTCTTCAACGTTCTTGTTGATCTTGATGATTTTACTTCTCAATGTGACAACTTCTTCTTCAAGCTTCTTGTTGATATTGATGATTTTACTTCTCAATGTGACAATCTCTTCTTCTTTCTTCATTATCTAAGACTTCATGACTTCTTCTGTTCTTTCCTCTTCTTCAAGCTGAATTTTTAATGTGATTATTTCTTCTTCAAGTCCTTCTCTTCTTGACCAAACTCTACCGCAAGCTGGTTTAGATCGTTAGTTATTTCCTTAAGATGATCTGTCAATATCTTCTCTCTCATTTCTACTTCTTCCTTTTGTGCTTCTATGTTGGCTTCCAAATACTACTTTTGATATTCAAGATTTTCTTTGATCTTTCTAGCTTCTTCTCGCTGAGTTCTTAAGTTTACGATGACATGTTGAGCTTTTTCAAAAATGTGAACACTTTCCTTTTGTTTCATTAATTCTTTCTTGAGTGATTTGTTTTCTTCTCTTAGTTCATCTAAAGCACTAATTAATTATGCTTCATAATTGTCTTCATTTTCAATTAGTTTTTATGTCTCATTTCCTTCATGGCATTTTATTTCAAGATGTCCATGTTTTTCATAATTAAAGCAAAACATACATCTGGTGATTATGTACTCTTGATCTTCTGAATCTGTTTGACATGGTGAACATAATTCTTCTTGATCTGTATCTGCATCTTCTTTGGCATTTTTTGAATCCGTGATGGGTGAAACATATATGTCATGTAACTTATCCCAAAGTTCTTTGGCTGATGAACATTTACCAACATTTTCTATTACCGGATTAAGTAATCATTCCCAGATGAAATCTATTGATATTTTGTTATTCTTATTCAATTCCTTCTTGGTTGCAGTCTTTGTCCCTTTTGAACTATCATATCCTGTAACAACTAATAGTCAAATATAATGTCTTTGTGCGTGTAAAAATACTTTTGTCCTTCTACTCCACATCTCATACTTAAAACCATTCTGACCATTAAATATTGGTACTTCATTCTCAAAATAATCCATGAACTCCTTCCAGTAGTTAAACTGTTTCCTGAATAACCGGCTCTGATACCAATTGTTGGATTACTGAGAGGGGGGATGAATCAATAATAGAGAAATTTAATCATTTTTCACCATAAAATGTAAGTGTTATATCAATGTACCATTATCATCCAATAGTTACAGAGTAAATAAACAATGAACAAATGAGCAATCACACACATACACAGTATATCAGTGTTTTATGTGGAAACCCAAAGTGGGAGAAAACCACTAAATGTTTTTTCTTATATGTCTTTAGGAATTATATTCATTGGAAGCACCAACTTCCTTTGTTTTCCAGCTGCAATTAAAAGGAGGCTCCAATCCCCTAGTTTATCAAGCTACAACCTGAAGGAAGCTCCAACTCCCCAATTATCTAGCTACAACCAGAAAGAGATTACAACCCCCTAAGTTCTTCGGCTACAACCACATATCTTTGCCTCGTCCAGCCGTCCTGAAATATAAATGTCAAAAGTAGACAACCTGTCATTGTCATTGTCAACATGTACCAATCAACCTGCACCAAACAACCTGTACCAATAACATGAACCAACGTGTACCATGCATCAACCATGTATCAACTGCACATCAACTATCACTCATCAAGATGTACCAACATCATCAATTATACACCTCATGTATGTGTCAACTCATCAACTACTTGTCTCAACCATGTACCTCAACCATATACCAAAGACATACATCAATATAACCATCAAAAATTCATCACTCTATCCATAAACCAAATACCATAAACCCTTACATCAAACCATGTGCCACAACCTCACTGTTATGTAGCCTCAAGTTAAACCAACAACTTCAACAACACATCACAACCAAAAGATCAATACCCATATGCCAAATACCAATTGTATCCCTCAACAAATCTGATATATGCAGCAATACTGAACATCCAATACCATCTCAAGAGATAAACCCTAGCTCACAAAACATACCCCAAACAAGATGTGTCATATCGCTCATAAATAGACCCAAACCATGTTGCCGCGATTTTTCTGCCGCACTTTTTCTGCCGCGATTTTTTTTGTCACACTTTTTCTACCGCACTTTTCTCTATCAATAATACCTGCCCAAATAGTCTTTCACAAAATAGATATTCAATGATATTCAATAGGTTCAAGTGTTATGAAATGATAGAGCATTGCCTCTTATTTATACTTTCATGTAGCATCCCACTTTCCTTATTTTAGGGAATTCTCCATTAACTTTATTATTTAAATAATTTATTTTGCAAACACTTTAACTACTTTGACATTTTGGGGCTTCTAAATGACTCATGAGGGTTCTCCAACTTTACATGGCCATAACTCTCTAACCGTGAGGAGTTATGTGGCGTTCCACATACCACTGGAAATGGCATGACATGTATTATCCATCTAGAATAATCTTACCTACAAATATATCAAAACTCATACCATTATCCATCAAACAAACTTGGATTCATTACCCAAACCTTTGTGCTACCGGAATTCGCTACTAGACTTTCTTCAAAAATTGACATCAATAATAACCAACCCAATTAATCAACATAAGTATGTCCTAAATTTCTTTGATAATAACATTAAGCATGAGATAGACTACACTCATTTTTTCTTCTTTGTGAACAATGTTAAACACCATCATATCATCAAACCCCAAAATCAAAATGCACAATTAAACTTGGCATGCATTGAACACTTAGGAGATGAGATACTTAATAAGTGAAGATAATTGTTAGCACATGTTACTTGTTCACAAAGGAATTTAAAGTGGTGGTATAGAAGTAACATGAAAATTTAAGGTGGCATCATTAAAAAAAACATCATAAATTCAAATTGGTATCATAAAAAACAGTCTTTTGCATGCGTTTAGATGCATCAGAAATTCAAAATTGGTATCATAAAAAACAGACTTTTGCTTGCATCATAAATTCAAATTGGTATCATAAAAAATAGACTTTTGCATACATTTTAGATGATAGTACTTCATTATACAAATAGATTTCAATTCTTTGTTCGAATTTCACTTTAAAACAAATATGCGAAGATAAATAAAAATTCTTATATCTCATTGGTTGTAATCCATGTGGAATTTCACTTTAATAAAGTTAAAAATTCTTATATCTCATTATAATCCATGTGGAATTTCACTTTAATAAAGTTAAATAATTGATAATGCAATTGAAAGTTTAACCTATCTTAACCCTTTTATGATATCAAAATTTATCTCTTTAAACAAACATAAATAAATAAATCATGGACATCTAAGGGACTTTGCACAAGACTGAGAGACCATCTCTTCTATCAACGCTTAAAATATATTATAGATATATTTTGTGCCTTGAAGGTGTTTAGATGAAAATGCAACATGCTTGACAAATTAAATATATTTTATGCTTTATGCCTTAAGCGTGTTTAGATGAAAATGCAACATGCTTGACAAATTAAAATTAAAGGAACTTAAAAAAAATGTTATTAATAAAAAAATACAATAACTACTAGTTTAGTTTTATCTTGTTACATGAATTGGAATAATAAGACAAGCAATGCACACATTCTAGTTTAATATTGCATCAACATAATACCATAAACATCTCCCACCAAAGTAGAGAACAAAACCATATTTCCTTTGGAAACGCGTGATTTAATTTGACGTTATATGAGAAAAAGACATTTTTTTGAAAAAACATGAAGAGGCTCAAGTCTATGCAATGCTTTATATGGAACGAGTACTACGCTACCCTCCCAAAATATGTGAAAATCAAACGTTAAGGAGTACATTAAAATGGGAAATCTCGCTTTACACTAGAGTCAAACTTCGAGGAAAACTTATGATTTCGGAACAACAAAGTTAACTCGCATATGGCGCTTAGAGGGCCAGCTATGTGTTTAAGATTTAATGTCAAAGACAATACGGAATCATCACAATTTGATGCAATCTAAATGTTATATGTTTTGGACTCTTTTTTGCCATTTCATCCAACTAATTTTGCCTGAAATTTAGTAAGGAATTGTTGGAATTGCAGATTTGAGTTGTTGAGTTTGTAAAATCTGTGTTCTAGGGTTTTTCAGGACACTAATCCATTTATGCATTCAAAAATGCAATTTAAACAACAGAAAATTGCAATTTCACCAAAGATTGTATAGTCGAATTCTGGTGATGGTTGCCGAAAAAATCCAAAACAAAAAACATTTAAACTATGCCTCACAATCTATACATAAATTTCATATTAAGCCTGAGCTAGATTGAGATCAATTGTTTCATTGTCAATAACTCTGAGCACCATGACATCATCAAAACCCCAAAATACATAAGATGATGGACAGAATGATATCAATTTCTAGATGCCACTGTCGACTCCTTATGTCAACTATATTCAACTATAGTAGATGCCACTATCAACTCTTTATATCAATTATATAACAGTGGCATTTACTATAGAAATTCATTTCATTCTATCAGCTTTAAAAACAATAAAACACTAGTGAAAAATAATAATAGTAATACTATATGTTAGCCAAATATAAATACAAACATAAACAAAATATCTCTATATAAGAAAGAGAGATTTGATATGTATATATCAATATAAAAACCATCATATAGAGAGATAAAAAAGAGAAACCAAATTTACACATAAACAGAAATACTATAGATATCATATTTAAATGTAAATATTATTATAATGCAAATATAAATATCTTAACAATAATCAAAATTGTATTTTTACAAATCCATATCTCCCTAAGTTGTGAGCTCTGAGAGCTCTGAGTTCCAAGTTCTATGGAGTTGAGGTAGACTACAACCAGCTTAGTGTTGATATTATGGTATCTGCGGGAGGTATTAACCTCCATGTGTAACCTTTGGCTAGAATAGAATATTCCGGAAGCAAGAGAAACCCTAAACAGATGTGTAGAAACCCTAGAAGACAAGTYGGCTCAGTAAAAGAATTAATATTAAAGTATTAGATTCTAAAAGGACAAGTTGGCCCAAAAAAGTGACAAGAACCACTATAAATAAGAGATGATCTAGCTCATTTGTACACACACACTTCACACACTCTCTCAGTCAAGTTTGGCGCAAGTTTGGAGCTGCAGCTGCAAGGATGGAGGGTGGATCTTCTGAGATGGTTCTTGGTCTCTCTCTCTAGTGCCATATAGCCTAAGATGTGTGCCCTATTCTCTAGTATCTCTTGGTGGTGTTTTTGGTGACGGTTCTTGGTGGTATTCTTGGTAAGTGCAACTGCAACTGCAATTGTTGCAGCTGAGTATTATTGTTCTTGTTTTGTGGCGTTCAGACTTTCTATTTGGTGAGCTATCTTTGGAGAAAGATGATCTCTCTTGGTTATCTGTTGGTTCTAGTGTTGCTGCCAGAATCATTCTATCTAGAAAAGGTTATGGTGCTCGGGGGTGGCTGCATGCCTATGGTTGGGTGACAATAGTGATATTGTCTATGGTAAAACGAGCACATCTCTTTAATTCTAACACTTAGATCCATCTTAAATGATAAAAAAATTTATACCTCAAGGGATTTGATCCCTCTAGGCACTTGATAGATGTAGGGTTAAGATTGATCTACGTTAGTTTTTCCTAATGTGTTGGCAATAGACTTTCATCTCCTTCGAATGCTTGTAGTTTTCTTTGATTTTGAATATGTAAAAGACCTTGGATATAATGTTATATAGTGAAACTAATTGTGACTAACTATTAAGAAGAAAGAAATCAAATAGAAATCAGCATCAAAGAAAGGTGTACTAACATAGGCAAAGCACTGTCAGTGAATTGCAGCAGTAAGGATCATATAAACCTTAACAACCAACCCATGATAAATTGCAGCTTCAAATCTCATTCAAGAATGCTGAGATGTTAGAGTAGAATGTAAACATCGTATTTGATTTGCATTCAATATGTCTTCCTGGCAATCCCTCATAATTTAGTGTAGCATGCATTCATACATTTTGTAAACTCAAAAACTACAAAACATGTTATGATAGAGCAAATCGGAATGAAAAGCAGACGTAAACCAAAATATAGTTGCTTGATATTAAGAAATTCATACTAATTAACAAGACGGATGTTGAGGAGACACTCCCTGTAATCATATAATCCGAAATCTCTATGGAGAAGAGGGGCATCTCGCTCTTACATTTTTCCTTCTGAAATACTATGTCTAGCAGTTCCAAAGTAGCACAAGTATCTTCAAGAAGTCAACTGCCTATATATTGCTTCCTATATTTCCTTGTCTCTACTTTTCGTTTCTTCTCGCAGATAGCATAATTCCTTCACATTATATACCTTTTCAATATGCATTTCACATAGTATCTCTTTCTCGTTTCATTTCATAAATAAATTCATGTACATGAAATATTTAGTATTAGTAAATTTGTTTGGTAAAACAAAAATCACATAGGCAAAAATGTTAAATTCATATCCGTCATCTAATTTATCTATCTCGGTAAAAATTGGCAAGGTATATTGATTTACAATCCTAAAACATTGTGTAAGGAAAGCAAGAGCAAAATCTGAGAAAAGGAGATATATGAATCACCCAAAATTGAAAAAGCCCGAGAACATATCAGCAAAAGAGTTATTTCCATGAGTAAAAGTAACGACCAAGGATTGAAAACAAAGATAGCATTGATCATGATGACAGTGATATAGATGACAACGTATTTGTTGAGGAAGTCTATATATATATACACACCAAGCCCAACGGGTTAGCTCAATCAGTTCGAACAGACTGTTTCAAGGCAAAGTTTGCCACGAGGTCTCCAGTTCTAATATAGCTAAGATTTGAGTCCAACTAAGTCTCCAGTGGGTTAGCTCAATTGGTATGAATGGACTGTGTTATCCCCGATATCTAGGGATAACTAGGAGATCATGTCTCGAGGCCCACATGGTCCTAGACATGGAGTACCGAGAGCAGGAGCGACCTGAGCATTGTCCTTGAGGACCCATCT
>JZKD02S0113605.1:3603-16047 GCA_000966675.3 Picea glauca | reverse complement strand
TGAGTTAGGTTAACTCCCAGGGTTAATCTTCTATTCTTCTGTTGAGTTATCTTTTACTCCTTTCCTTTTCCTTCTTAAGTCACTTAAAAATATAACTTTTAACTTCTTGACTTTTCCCCCCCTTCAGTGTGAGACTATGACCTAGTGGGGGTGCCCAGGCCACTGAGTCTCCTCATTACCTCTCTAAGAGGTGGGGGACATTACACCACCTGATCTCGATCGTTTCTTATAGGAGCTGAATTAGCTCTCAGGATCTCTGCAGATCCCTGGTTTCCTTTATTTAACCACAGGCCTTTTTCTCCTTCAGACATGGAACCCAAATCCTCATTGGTTGTATCTTGCAGAAAAGACTGTCCACGTGACCGTGGGCTATGACCACGCGCTTAACCCAAAAGGCGCTATCGGATTTTTCCGTCGACGCTTCCTATAACATGCACTTCTAGTTACTCCAAATCGTAACGGGTGAAATCCGGTCACAAAGCAATCTAACCAATCTAACCGGCACCTGTGGGTCTTATCCCGTTCTTTTGCTTAACCTAACCTTCCAACGGTCTGATTTTCTTTGTTCGTGATTGGATGACTATTGGTGTTTCTTTATGCCTTGAGGATCTACAGTCCTCGCTGGATTTGGAGTCCGCCAGATCGACGGTTCTCGGGGTTTGGGACCTTAAACCTTGTAACCACGACTCGCTCCCCGATTAACGACTAATATTGGTTTTGGCACTCCTCGATCGACGGCCAGGATTAGATCTCCGACAACAATTCACTACTCTTATCAACGACTAGGATTAGATTTGGGGTTTCCCGGTCGACGACTCTCGCTCTCCTATGATCAAGGCTTGATTCGACGACTCACACTCATTCGGAGCCAGAACTCCCATATCAACGGTTCTCGGGAGTTTGGGGTCTAAAACCCTCCAACCAATGTTCGCTACTTCGAAAGGCCGACTCCGATCAACGAGTGACAATAATTTGGGCCTCTAAACGATTGATATCGACCATCCATTTCTTAAACAAAGGAATTCTCCACTCCTTGAGTTCCCGCTTGGAACTCTGCATTGTTTATTCTGCGCTTCAACCTTTAGAAAGGTCTACTTAGACGGACACTTGCGCTCTCCCTCTAGAGCTTGGAACTTATAATAAATTCTCTTTCGCTTATCTCGCACTTTAGAACTTAGAAAGTTCTTGGCCTTCGCACACCTTGCATAGGCTCTGTGCACACTTGCGCTGTCTGTCCTGAGCTTTCCAACTTCCTCGAACTTCTAAGGGGCTCAGCCCTTTGTTCCTTCAAGCGACTCCTGGTACCCTCATGGCACCCATGCTCTTCCTCTTGAGCTTATGACACTTTCTACTAGTGTCCGCACACTCCTTGCACTCTTTCCCTCCTGAGCTTAACACTGGTTCTGGTGTGCCCACTTGGCACGCTCCTCACAGAACTCCTGACTGAGTTCTTGCGCACTCCTTGCGCTTGGCTTCCAGAGTTCTTTAATAACTCTGGTGTGCACTCCTTGCACAGCCTCGGGAGCCCAGAATGCACAGAAAATCCACATAGACAGGGAATTCTATCTGTTCCTGCAAAGAGGAATGTTCAATCTCTCATAGCATTTACAGACATTCAGTAAGCATTCAGAAACCAAAACACTCGTTCACACAGATAACACGCACAAAGATTCCTACACAGGAAAATATGCTTTCTATTGAATCTAAATGCTTTTACAATGTTTACAAGACTGGACTGCAACAAAGTCTCAACTCTTCTCCTACTTGCTCCTCTCTCTGCCTAATCTAGAGAATTTTTTTTCCTCAATACATTGATTCTCATACAAAATAGGGGCTTCTCGAGCCTTCCTCACCTAATTGCATTAAATTACAATTAATTTACAACTGATCCAGATCTTACTGGATCCCCTAAGATCTACGATCTACTATAGCCATTAAAGGCGATTTACATGTAGCTTGGATTCATTCGATGAATCAGCCCCTCGAGCCTTACAACATTTATTTACAATAGATTGGAGATATTTTTTTTCTAAACAAAATGAGAAGGCTGCACCCTCTCTCCTCGGGATCTGCTCCATCCCTCCTTGGCTGCGTTGACTGCTGACTTGGATGCTGAGTGGGAGCGATGCTCCTGCATCAATAATCATAGGTTATTGATTCCACCTGTGCAAATATGTAGGCTATGAGAATCATGTGCTATTATGAATGCCCATATCTACCATAAATGCAGTCATAGATATTATACCATAATAAAAAGGAAGTGTTGTAGGTTTGTAAAGTTCATTAAGGACCACGGATTCTAAATATAAATCATCCTGATAAATCTGCAGACTGCTCCAATTAATGCACCATAAATGCTACTTAGTAGCACATCAATGCAAATTGTTCCTAATAAAACATAACAATAAGTAGCTCATTATCACTTATGTCTCATGAGCCAATAGAAAATGCAAGACAAGCATGGAGAATGGTACTGTCATAAAAAATGGCCAGGGGCATCACAAAGGCACTCTAAATACTCATGTTATTCCACAAGAATGAAAAATATGAATGATAAAATGAGCAGCTGATAAGATATTTACACCACTTCTCTGCATTGGATACCTTTCCAGCCAACACAGGGTACCTGCAGATGTATCTAGTTATTTTAACCAACACCTTGAATGTGGCTTGGGCAACTTGTCCGTATGAGGCTTATCTTCTCAACCTTAATTTTCACTGAATCGTAACCTTAATTTACTATGGTTCTTCATATCCAATTATTCTTAACCATAAT
The DNA here is from genome assembly GCA_000966675.3 of Picea glauca. NCBI lineage: Eukaryota > Viridiplantae > Streptophyta > Pinopsida > Pinales > Pinaceae > Picea > Picea glauca. The sequence goes on along the minus strand of JZKD02S0113605.1, from coordinate 13,271 downwards.
TTAGAATCAAACCATAGTTAAGCAAAGACATTGCTAAGCAAATACTTAGTTGTACAGTTGTACCTGTTAGCAATTAACCACTCGTACCTACTTGTGTGCCAACATCCTTATCTAAACGCAAGTGCTCACATGTAGCTATAGGCTTCTATATTCAATTGTGGAGCAAATTGTTGGGTATGTTTTAAAGGTATTTCAGATTTCATGTCTTCATATGATAGGTGCATGATTTTAACATAATACTCAATGGTTGATCATAGTGCCTTTGTCAAAGGTGATTATGCCGCATTATGGCAGTAAGTGTTTTGTTCCAGTTTAGCAATATGGTTTGACAATAAGTAGTTGTTCTTAAATTTGAAGAGATGCTCCAAATGTGTTATAGTAGGTGCCGTGACCAGAGGGTCTTGGGCAACAATAACTTGTTCTCCATGATTGTTTTTAAGGGTTATGTACTTCTCAATGAATTGTAACAATGTAGCATCTTGCTATTGTTACCATGGCTGAGATATTCTTGCCAAGGTCGCTCTCTCTCTCTCTCTCTCTCTCTCTCTCTATATATATATATATATATATATATATATATATCCTTTGGGAAGAGGTTGTTATTATAAGCCAACATGCTATTACATCAACAATCTAAAGGCTAAGTAGCATCAACACACAAGCTAGAACAATATCGGTGGTTAGGCCGCAATAAAGGATGCACTTAAGCATTTGCCATGCAGGGGGGAGCAAGCCTACCAAGATTTGAACTTGGGTCATCCTCACAGCAATTGCTCCAAGATGTCGCTGGATTGCATTGCAACATATATATATATATATTCCAAGGAAAATCTTGCGGGATACCCCCATCTTCCTTGGAATATCTAGATGAAGTTGAGGGCTCAACCACCAACCACATTAGTAGTTGGTAACCTAGTCGGACTTAGCTGGACTAGAACTGGAGACCTCACGACAAACTCCACCTTGGAACAATCTATTTGAACCAATTGAGCTATCCTCTTGGGATTACATATTTTTTTCCAAGGAAAACCTCGTGGGATCCCCCCTCTTCCCTGGAATATTTGGATGGAGTGTGTCTCAACTGCCAATCACAATAGTGTCTGGTAACCCAACAAGACTTAACCAGACTAGAACCTTAGTTGGATTACAAAAGGAGACCTCGTGGAAAACTCTGTGTTGAAACAGTCCATTCATACCAATTGAGCTAACCCACTGGAGACTTAGTTGGACTCAAATCTTAGCTATATTAGAATTGGAGACCTCGTGGCAAACTTTGCCTTGAAACAGTCTTCGAACTGATTGAGCTAACCCGTTGGGCTTGGTGTGTATATATATATAGACTTCCTCAACAAATACGTTGTCATCTATATCACTGTCATCATGATCAATGCTATCTTTGTTTTCNTATTAAAGTGAAATTCCACATGGATTATAATGAGATATAAGAATTTTTAACTTTATTAAAGTGAAATTCCACATGGATTACAACCAATGAGATATAAGAATTTTTATTTATCTTCACATATTTGTTTTAAAGTGAAATTCGAACAAAGAATTGAAATCTATTTGTATAATGAAGTACTATCATCTAAAACGTATGCAATAGTCTATTTTTTATGATACCAATTTGAATTTATGATGCATCTAAACGCATGCAAAAGACTTTTTTATGATACCAATTTGAATTTATGATGTTTTTTTTAATGATGCACCTTAAATTTTCATGTTACTTTTATACCACCACTTTAAATTCCTTTGTGAAGTAACATGTGTTAACAATTATCTTCACTTATCTTCACTTATTAACAATTAAACGCATGCAAAAGACTTTTTTATGATACCAATTTGAATTTATGATGTTTTTTTTAATGATGCACCTTAAATTTTCATGTTACTTTTATACCACCACTTTAAATTCCTTTGTGAAGTAACATGTGTTAACAATTATCTTCACTTATTAAGTATCTCATCTCCTAAGAGTTCAATGCATGCCAAGTTTAATTGTGCATTTTGATTTTGGGGTTTGATGATATGATGGTGTTTAACATTGTTCACAAAGAAGAAAAAATGATCTCATGCTTAATGTTATTATCAAAGAAATTTAGGACATACTTATGTTGATTAATTGGGTTGGTTGTCATTGATGTTAATCTTTGAAGAATGTCTGGTAGCGAATTCTGGTAGCACAAAGGTTTGGGTAATTAACCCAAGTTTGTTTGATGGATAATGGTATGAGTTTTGATATATTTGCAGGTAAGACTATTCTAGATGGATAATACATGTCATGCCATTTCCAATGGTATGTGGAACGTCACATAACTCCTCACGGTTAGAGAGTTATGGCCATGTAAAGTTGGAGAACCCTCATGAGTCATTTAGAAGCCCCAAAATGTCAAAGTAGTTAAAGTGTTTGCAAAATAAATTATTTAAATAATAAAATTAATGAATAACTCCCTAAAATAAGGAAAGTGGGATGCTACATGAAAGTATAAATAAGAGGCAATGCTCTATCATTTCATAACACTTTAACCTATTGAATATCATTGAATATCTATTTTGTGAAAGACTATTTGAGCAGGTATTATTGATAGAGAAAAGTGCGGCAGAAAAAATGCGACAAAAAAAATCACGGAAGAAAAATCGCGGCAACATGGTTTGGGTCTATTTATGAGAGATATGATACATCTTGTTTGAGGTATGTTTTGTGAGCTAGGGTTTATCTCTTGAGATGGTATTTGATGTTCAGTATTGCTGCACATATCAGATTTGTTGAGGGATACAATTGGCATTTGACATATGGGTATTGATCTTTTGGTTGTGATGTGTTGTTGAAGTTGTTGGTTTAACTTGAGACTACATAACAGTGAGGTTGTGACACATGGTTTGATGTAAGGGTTTATGACATTTGGTTTATGGATAGAGTGATGAATTTTTTATGGTTATATTGATGTATGTCTTTGGTATATGGTTGAAGTACATGGTTGAGACAAGTAGTTGATGAGTTGACACATACACGAGGTGTATAATTGATGATGTTGGTACATCTTGATGAGTGATAGTTGATGTACAGTTGATGTGCAGTTGATGCATGGTACATGTTGGTTCATGTTATTGGTACAGGTTGTTTGGTGCAGGTTGATTGGTGCATGTTGACAGTGACAGTGACAAGTTGTCTACTTTTGACATTTATATTTTAGGAAAGCTGGACGGGGCAAGGATATGTGGTTGTAGTCAAAGAACTTAGGGGGTTGTAGTCTCCTTCTGGTTGTAGCTAAATAATTGGGGAGTTGGAGCTTCCTTCAGGTTGTAGCCTGAGAAACTAGGGGGTTGGAGCCTCCTTCTAGTTGCAGCTGGAAAACAAAGGAAGTTGGTGCTTCCAATGAATATAATTCCTAAAGACATATAAGAAAAAAACATTTAGTGGTTTTCTCCCACTTTGAGTTTCTACGTAAAACACTGGTACATTGTGTATGTGTGTGATTGCTCATTTGTTCATTGTTTATTTACTCTGTAACTATTGGATGATAATGGTACATTGATATAACACTTACATTTTATGGTGAAAAATGATTAAATTGCTCTATTATTGATTCATCCCCCCTCTCAGTAATCCAACAATTGGTATCAGAGCCGGTTATTCAGGAAACAGTTTAACTACTGGAAGGAGTTCATGGATTATTCTGAGAATGAAGTACCAATATTTAATGGTCAGAATGGTTTTAAGTATGAGATGTGGAGTAGAAGGACGAAAGTATTTTTACAGGCACATAGACATTATATTTGATTATCAGTTGTTACAGGATATGATAGTTCAAAAATGACAAAGACTGCAACCAAGAAGGAATTGAATAAGAATAACAAAATATCAATAGATTTCATCTGGGAAGGATTACCTAATCCGGTAAGAGAAAATGTTGGTAAATGTTCATCAGCCAAAGAACTTTGGGATAAGTTACATGACATATATGCTTCACCCATCACGGATTCAAAAAATGCCAAAGAAGATGCAGATACAGATCAAGAAGAATTATGTTCACCATGTCAAATAGATTCAGAAGATCAGGGGTACATAATCACCAGAGGTATGTTTTTCTTTAATTATGCAAAACATGGACATCTTGAAATAAAATGCCATGAAGGAAATGAGGCAGAAAAACTAATTGAAAATGAAGACAATTATGAAGCATAATTAATTAGTGCTTTAGATGAATTAAGAGAAGAAAACAAATCACTCAAGAAATAATTATTGAAATAAACGGAAAGTGTTCACATTTTTTTAAAAAGCTCAACATGTCATCGTAAACTTAAGAACTCAGCTAGAAGAAGCTAGAAAGATCAAATAAAATCTTGAATATCAAAAGCAGTATTTGGAAGCCAACATAGAAGCACAAAATGAAGAAGCATAAATGAGAGAGAAGATATTGACAGATCATCTTAAGGAAATAACTAACGATCCAAACCAGCTTGCGATAGAGTTTGGTCAAGAAGAGAAGGACTTGAAGAAGAAATAATCACATTAAAAATTCAACTTGAAGAAGCGGAAAGAACATAAGAAGTCATGAAGTCTTATATAATGAAGAAAGAAGAAGAGATTGTCACATTGAGAAGTAAAATCATCAATATCAACAAGAAGCTTGAAGAAGAAGTTGTCACATTGAGAAGTAAAATCATCAAGATCAACAAGAACGTTGAAGAGACAGAAATATCCACATCAGCTATAGAGAATGAAGAGAAGCACTCAAGGTTGCTAGAAAATAAGAATGAAGAAAATATAAAGAGTTATGCAAAATTACTCAAAGGAAGGAATCACGGTCAACCAAAATCTAAGAAAATTATTGAAGATAGATCTTCAAGAAGACCATTCATGTTCAAACCACAAAGAAGCTTCAATCATGATCATGGTCAGTCAAGGCAGAAATTCAGAAGGACTACACCACAAAGAAGACCATTCACTTTCAGGTGTGCAAATTTATTTTATGGTCATTGTTTTTATTGTATTAATTTTCGACATAAGGTTACAGATTGCAGAGATTATAAAATAAATGTTCAAGCAAGAAGTGCATATGTGGCTCCACGTAACATTGAATGTTACAAATGTCATAACTATGGACACATAGCTAATAATTGTAGAAGCATGATCAATACTTCCATGAAATAGAACACTAATATCAAATATAAGAAAGTATGGATAAGAAAATACGAAGAAAAAATGAACAAAGATGAGGCCCCAGAGATTGCAAGATTGACAATGAAACGAGATGAAGAAAATTCTACAGAGAAAAAGAAAGATGTCAGTTACAGAAAGGTTTGGAAAATAACTGAAAAAAAATGATATGTAAATAAGGAACAGGGTCAAGACAGGTTTGAGAGATTGTACTTTCAGACATTGTAGTGAAAGATGAATCCACAGACATAAAAAAAGAAGTCAGAGCTCAGAGAGATGATGAATCTACCAATGAAGATGATGATGAATACACATCAAAGCAAGAATTGTTCTGAGCCATTCGACTTAGAGACTCCCAGGTAATATGAATGTTGGACATGGGGAGTCTACGATAACTATAACAGACCAAAGAACTATCTTTTGAGAAGCTTGCAGAGTTTGAAAAGACAAATCCAGAGCCTTCAGTTAGCAGAAGTACAATTTGATGGATTAATCAAGACTTCATGATAGTATAGTAATAAATGAGTCAACATTATGGACAGTTGCACAAGTAGAGTCTTGAATAGTATGGACGAGAGCATGGATTCATAGATTGGTTAAAAGAGTGGTTCAGAGACAAAGGAAGATTATCATAATGGATGATAATTATACAAGAAATGGCTCGAACAATGTTAATGGATTCCAAATTGACAGATATATTTTGGACACATGCAATGCATACAACGGTTCACATTCAAAACAAAGTAATGTTCATAAACAACACTGACAAAACTCCCTACGAGCTATGGAAAGGAAGACTAGCAAATGTGAAACACTTCAGAGCATTTGGAAGCAAATGCTACATCAAAAGAGAAGATGGCAGAATGCGAAAGTTTGACTCGTGTGGACAAAGAAGTACTTGTTAGTTATTCAAGTACAAGGAAATCATACAAGTGTTACAATTTGAGGTTGAACAAAGTTGTGGAAATCATCAATGTAACAATTGATGAAACACGTGGACGAGAATTAAAGGAAGAAAAAAATGAATCAATGGAACAACTTTACGAAGAAGAAGGGGAAGATGAAGAGGATCAGACAGAAGTAGAAGAGCAAGTTCAACAAGTGCCTCCAAAGACACCTAGCAAACGAGTACAAAATAATCAACCTTTAGTTCAGATTATCGAAAAAAAAGATGCAGGAGTTGAGACTAGAAGAAAAATCCGTTCACTAGAACAAACACACCTAGCACTCTCATCTACGATTGAACCAAACAGTTTTGAAGAGGCCAACAAGGATGACTTTTGGAATAAGGCCATGAATGAAGAATTTGATCAAATATAGAAGAATGACACTTGTGAATTGGTTATAATATCAAAGAATAAGAATTTGATTGACACAGTGAGTATTCAGAAATAAATTAAATGAAGATGGAGATGTTACAAGGAACAAAACTAGATTGCTTTGTAAATGATACACATAGGTTGAAAGAATCGGCTTTGGAGAGACATTTGCTCCAGTTGCCAGAATGGAAGCAATCCGATTGCTCCTAGCTTATGCATGTTCCAAGAATATTAAAGTGTATCAGATGGACGTGAAATCAACTTTTCTGAACGGAGAACTTGAAGAAGAAGTCTACATTGAACAATCAGAAGGATTTCAGTTGTCAGAGAACGCAAATTATGTGTGTAAATTGAAGAAGGCCTTGTATGGTTTAAAACAAGCTCCTAGAGCATGATACTCTAGACTGGATAAATATTTACATCAGGCAGGGTTCAGAAAAGGAAGTGCAGACAACAACCTCTACATCAAGGTAACTCAAGATAGTATTTTATTAATTGAAGTTTATGTTGATGATATTATTTTTGGAAGTACTGAGTGGTCGCTTCCTGCGGTCCTCATCCTGTGGCTTCCTGGTCTCCTTCTCCTGTTGTGGGGTGGGTATCGGTCTGGGTCGTGCCTGCCGCACTTCCCTTCCTCCTTCCTTTCTCCCCACAGGGGGGGCCTTATCCTTCCGTTGTTCCTATGGGGGACGGGACTGCCGACGGAAAGTCCGACATTCGTAAAATCCACTTCACTTACTTATTACCTTGGCTGGCCCTGGCCCCCTACTTATATATAGCCTGGCTTTGGGAATTTCAGAGTGATAGGTGGAGATCTTAGGTGTGGGATAAGGATGGATATAGACAGATATAAGGATGCGTTATTGGGCGTGTATATGGGGTTCCCAACTGGTTAGAAGCTTGGTTCTATGCTTGTTGCCTAATGGCTTCGAGCCTACCGCTTGCTTTAACGGACTGGAAAAGCGCAAGCTGCCCTTTCGGGCTTAGCGTGAAGGTAGCGAAGATAGCACTGGCAGTTCCAACTTGTTTATAGCTAGCGTACCAGTTCCGGTCCCAATCAAAGATCCGGGGGGGGCAATCTCCTTTTTTCCTTCCTCTGCCTAATGACAAGATAAGGTAAGACTTGCCTTATTCCACGGTCTCACTTGGCTCTTTGAAAGGGGAATTCTAACCTCCTCATTATATACGTTGCATACTTAGATTTAAGGGATTGTATAGATTGAATTGATTGGTCGAGGATAAATGGATTGAGAAGGACGGGGTGGAAACGACGGCTCACAAGCCAGAAATTTGCAAAGGATATGCATAATGAATTTGAAATGTCATTACTTGGAGAACTATCATTCTTTCTGGGTTTTCAGATACGTCAAAGCAACCAAGGAATTTTTATTTCTTAAACTAAGTATATCAGAGAAATGCTAAAGAGGTTTGGAATGGAAGATTGCAAACCAATTACCACTCCTATGCAAACCGATTGCAAGTTGAACAAAGATGATGATTCAAAGTCTACAGACCAGAGACAATACATGTCAATGATTGGTAGCTTACTATATGTGACAACATCCAAACTAGATATAATGCAGACAGTTGGACAAGTGACACTATTTCAAAATGAATCACATGTATTAGCAATGAAGAGGATTTTCAGATATCTCAAAGGAATATAAGAGTTTGGATTATGGTATCCAAAATGAAAGGATCTATTACTTGTTGCCTACAAAGATGCAGATTGGGTAGGTTGCATTGATGATCGACGAAGCACCAGTGGACCAACGTTCTACTTGGGTGAGTGTTTAGTATCATGGTTAAGCAAGAAACAATCATCAATATCCTTATTTACAGACGAGACAGAGTATATTGCAACAACATCATGTTGTACAAAGGTTTTATGGATGAAACAAACTCTGACAAATATATAGGTTGAGTATGATGAGCACATTCCAATTTATTGTGATAATACAAATGCCATCAGTATCTCAAAGAACCCGGTGATGCACTCCAAGACGAAGCACATTCCAATCAAGTATCACTTTCTACGAGAACAAGTTGCAGAGAAGAACATCAAAGTTGAATATGTGGGCACAAAAGAACAAGTGGAAGATATCTTTACAAATCCGCTTCCAAGAGAAGCCTTTGAATATCTTCGCCAGAGACTCAGAGTTATTTATACTCCAAAATGAATGCTTTTGAATGCTTATCTTATATGTCTTAGATTTACACGAGGAAACACCATAAAGAGGATAGTCTCGGTCAAGAGATCAATTTTAGGAAGAGTTCAGTCAGGGGGAGTATCCCCAAGGACAGTTTAGTTAGGGGGAGCAATCCCAGATGGAAAGATACCTTTGCCATTGATGACAAAGGGGAAGAGATTTATCAGATGCAGAGAACATAAGCATGGTTCCAAGGGGAGCATGAGTGATATGACTTTAGTATTGCATGACATGACTTCAGTATTGCATCAGAGTGCTGACATCAATGCCAAAGGGGGAGATTGTTGATTAATTGGGTTGGTTGGCATTGATGTCAACCCTTGAACAAAGTCTAGTAGCGAATTCCGGTAGCACAATAGTTTGGGTAATGGACCTGTTATCGCACAATTTGTAGGAAAGGTTTAGGTAGCTTAAAGTCAATGCTCAAACTGGCGTAACAGGAACTTCCCCACCCACTGTCACCTCGATGGGGAGCTCTTTCTATTTAGGGTGGCTAATCCCAAGGGAGACGTCCCTAGTAATCTGGGGTTCTGAAGGAGAAGGATCAAGGGTTTAAGGCTTCAAAGGCTAAGGTAAACTTTCATTTCATAGATTACTGCCAAAATGATAGTCAAGGATAAGATCTTCCACTGAATGGCACCTGTTTGCGAGACAAGGCAAAAGAAACTAAAATGTGCATATAGTGATTAGTACTTCAAAAGGTATCAATGACTATCTTAAATACATATGAGTAATGATGAAAGTAATTATTGACGAAGTCAATGATTGCAATTATACTTATATTTTATGTCATTTCTTCAATAAATACATAAGAGATATGGGCATTCAATGTATAAAATCAAATCTATGTATTATCACAATTCCATAAATATCATAAATCTGCTCATACATAAATATTGTTGCTGCGTCACTATTGCAGATTTAGGGTGACGTCAGCCCTAGTATTAGGTCAATTTTTGAAGACAATGAGAGGAA
>JZKD02S0113594.1:401-16060 GCA_000966675.3 Picea glauca | reverse complement strand
ATTTCATTTGTTTAAATAATTGAAATAATATTGATTTTCATGTTGAAATTATATGTAGTGGGCAGGCCATGTTGATCATGATTCTCTCGATGAGGAGGGGTTTTATTCATCCCCTGATATGATAGTATTAATAAAAAGAAAGATCATTAAAGCAAACAAGGAACTTGATAGCTTTTTAGACCATTAAGATCAAACTCGTAACATCCTAGAAAGGATCAATATCCTTATGTCACAGCTTAACACATATAAGGTAATAACCATAATTTAAAGTGTTTTTTTCTGATGTACTCATATGTTCAATTATGAAACTCTTTTTTTAACTTTTACGTTATCTCATTAAAAACATTTTCTTTTTTATAAAGATATTTTTGGAGCTTGTTTAGCCCGATGTTGGTAGCAGTGGTGTTGCAGAGACGCCACAGAGTTCTGAAGCGGACTGTCATACAACTACTAGAGTATTGTTTACTTCTCCATCGTCCACACCTAATTTAGATAGGATCCATGACACACATCGCCAGGCATCCAAACAATGATCAGGATCTAGAAGTGGTGACAGAGATGAGGCTGATGATGTGGTTGACATGGTTTCATTTCCTGGAGATAGGCGTGTGACCAGTACGAGGACCCTTTTGTGCACATTTTTCGTCGACGATAACAGAATTCCATTAAAATAAATAAGACTCCCAAGTAGTTTTTCATATTTTAATTGTTTCATTTTGTCCATCTCATACACAAATCATCTAGATTATTATTTTTAAATTAATGATCATATATTTTTGTGTGTAGGAAACGACCATTTTATAAGCACCTGGAGAGCAAGGCCTTATTCATTTTTGGGGTAACCTTATGTAGGAGGTGGAATTTCTAGAATTCCAACCTCAAAAAAGAATTTATTGATTATCTCAAATGCCTCTTTGACTGATCTGAAAAGATATTTTAATAACTATGGTTGAGTTATTATGCATGTGTTCGTTAACCAATTAAGGAAGCTTAAAGAAAGAGGAAGAAGATATGAGAAGTTATCACAGCCACATAAACATGTACAAAACTGAAATGAAGCAATAAATAGCAACAAACCATAATAACAATGTGATAACGAAGTTTGGCAATCTCGCCTACGTCTTCGGGCCTTTGTCTCAGTGGGTGAGAATTTCTTATTTATGTTCAAAGCTAAATAAGTACATCACATTAGTGCCAAAAGGATACAATACTAATATGGTCTTTTTCTCCCAGATCTCTAGAACCCAATAGAAGAAACGACACTCAAATCGGATGACCAGAGCTCCTAGAAATGGCCCGTAAAGGGGCGCTCCTCAACAACTTCACTGCATAAAAATGGCTTTGGCTTGGATTTCCTTCAGCATAAATCTGATATGAATCTCCTATCATGGCCTCAAGAAGGATTGGTTTATATATATCTGAAGTTGGTTATCATCTTCCAACTTCCTCCCAAGATCTGGCCTAAAAAAGGGGCCAATATACCCCAAAAATGGGCAAAATCCTCCAAAAACAATTGAACTAATTAAATAAAATCACTATAATATGGTAAAAACCCACTTTTGTTTAAATATAGGGCTTAGCCCCTTTTCCTGGGTGCGCACCCCCCTACATGGTCACATGGAAACATAATATGGCCATGCGCTAGCCCTTTCTCCGCAGGTATAGATCACATCGAATCCCATAAAACCGGGGGCTATCCCTATTCTTTTGCCATGTGGCCCCATGCATGTGGCTCAACCATATAGTGGAGTGCCTCATATATTAGCAGCTATGGTTATATGGCATAGCTTGCGATAGGGGTCGCGTTGTTACAACAACATATTGTTATAAATCTGCGCTAATGGTTGAATACAGTGGTAACGTTTCGTGGGTGGTCGCATGTGGTATGTTAGGACCACAGGCTGAGGGTTAGACCCCATCCCTTTTCTTTCATCGATTTGACATATAAACACTTTATATATTATATTGCGTACTTGTATAAACAAGTCCCAACTTAGTGCAATGGCATTCAGACCTTTCCCAAGGCAATATCTCTACCAACCGATCATGTGTTCGAATCCCATGAGCTCCAAAACATTTTTCCTACCATGAACGAGCCAACCGATGGGTGCCACGTGGTAGCCCATGTCTGGGCCATGTGGCACCTCCCCATTCATCGATTCTGATGCCATTTTTCAACCATTGGATGGTCCACATGTCAACATGCTTTCCCATTCATCAACCAGACGTGTCAAATCATACCTGCCATGTTTCATAGTACGAGCATGCCACATTTCACCCTTTTGGTGGTTAGACATGTCACCTCCTGATTGGTCCACTTGTACCTACCACGTTAGTTGTCCACTGTGCCCTTGCCACATCATTTGTATGGCCTACCATGTCATTATGCCAACTATTCCTTCCATGTCAGTTGTACGACCTGTACAGTAAGATGCCACGTGGCACTGTACAAACTGTACAGTCAGAATTTTTTTGCTTGTTTGGAAAAATTAACAAAACGCTATATTAGGAGCATACAACATCTGTTTGAACCCATTCAAGTTGCGTTGGGTTCCTATCGACGAGGCCTACACACACATCATTTTGAATCCATTCTGAGAAAAAATATTTTTAGGCCTTTCTAAGCCCCATCAAGCTCCTGGATCCGAATCTGGATCACACCTCCCCACTAAAGGACCTTTTGGTCCCGAAAAGGTTACTAACCAATCAACAAGATTGGGATAGGCCACCTGGCTTGTCCTCTGTCTCTGAACTCCGTCATGTGCATCTATCTCATCAAGATCAATTGTAACACAATCATGACAACTAACATCATATTGTTAGCCATTTGGACCCTGTCACATCTTACTAAAGCTATTATCATCCATGTAGACAACATTACTATGATAGCATCAAAAAGACAACTGCAAATGAGCTGATATACTTTTAATATTTGCATGACGTGAGCTTGTCTTGAAGCAAACTGTGATTAATTTTCCATTCAATAATCATTTCTTATTCTTTCTTAAGATAGATTACTTAATTTGAAACAATTATCAATTTATTGGTTGCTTGAACTTCCTTCTTTAGTTGTTCCATTGTTTGAATTTTTTTATTTGCCTTAACATGATGAGCATGAACCACATAATCGTGACCTTCTTTGGTTAATTGGTATTGATTTTTTGTCCTGTAGAATATTGCCTTACGATCATATAAGTATGTACTACCTAAGACCATTCCACATTCTCTTAATGGCACTATATCACATTTTACCTCGTCCACATACTTAGATGAAATTGAAAATTTGATTGTGCATTGCTTTGTTATGTGCATTTGATGATGATTGCTTATCCATTTAAGTGTGTATGGCTTATGATGTACTTGTGTTTTTAATCCCAATTTATTAACTAATTCTTCTGAAATTAGATTATATTGAGATCCATTGTCAATTAATGTGTCCACCTTAGTGTGTCGCATGATAACCCTTATATGAAACAAGTTACTTCTACAATCAATTCCTTCACCAATTTTACCTATCATACCAACATGTTATCACCAATACTTGTCACGGGAAAAAGGGTATCCAGTTCTGCGGCCTGCGCAAGAAGCATCCAAGTGCAACATGCAGAAAAGTTCATTTCAGGCTTAAAATACTAGCAGGTGGGCAAAGATCAGTTTTCAACGGCGAGGATCCATCGATGGAGCAGATCAACGGCCATTGGGTATTCGGGCCGTGAAGTTGCCCAAAGCTTAGTGCCAGGGAAGAGTTACGAGGATTCGTGAAGTGCGAAATTGTGAAATGATCTAAGTTGTCCTTCTCTACAGGACGCGTGGCATGCAATTAAGCATTTCGTGATTTTACGGATCGGAGCAATCAAGGAGAAAAATCATTAGATCTCTTGAAATGTGAAATCGTGAAAATATTGCAGTCGTTTATCATAGGAGATATTTGGGTCGTTGGATCATCTCTTCGTGATTTCACGAGTTGGGAAAGTAAGGGAACAGAGTCATTAGAACTCGTGAAATGTGAAACCCCAAAATAAGTATGAGTCGTTGATCTTTGAAGGGGACGGGTGGTAGTCGAACCAAGCCTTCGGGGAAATGAGCTTCGGGAGAATTGAAGTGAGAAGTGCGCATAATCCCCGAGTCATGAAATGTCGAAGTCCTGATGCGTCGTTTGCCGAAATGGCCAAAGTCTCGAAACTCGAGATTCTTGGGAATCTTTCGATCCAGTGGGGACATGTGGCAGTAGATAACAATTTCATGGAATCTGGTTTCGGGGGTTTTGAAGTGAGCTACAAGCAATTTTTGCAAAATGCAAAATTTTGAGTTTGATCTGAGCCGTCCATTGTAGAAGTGCACGTGGCGTAGGATCTGAACCAGAGAAGGTATTTCGAGAAAGTTGAGGTGAGAAATTATGACATCGTCAAGGTCGTCCATTCCAGGGGACACGTGGCGTAGGATCCGGGCCAAAGAAAAGACTTCCTAGGAATGCCAATGGTATGTGGTCCCACAATGAAAGTTTGATCTGGGTCATCTAAAGCAGAGGGGCATGTGGTTGTAGATAATGTGAAATCGTGATTTCGTATATTGGAGTTTCGATCATGGAGGACAACACAAACTCCCAACACATAAAATCGTGAAGCGCTCAAAGTTTGGGCCCATGGTCATAGACTATGGCCCTATGGTGTGCGAGTTCGGGAAGAAGATTAGCACCTATCGCATAGAGCTGGTGATGTGGGGTCTTCGGGGAAGCAATCTTGGTCATCAATTTTAGAGCAGATCTGACCATCGATCTGAATAGATCGTTTCGCGATTTTAGGAATTGCAGTGTTGGGAGTCAAGGGGAGTGAAAACTCCCAAAACATGAAGCCCCGAGATTTCACATCGGATAAGCACGTGGTCATAGCCCTAGGTTCATATGGAAAGTGGGGCCAAAGAAGATGAGGGATGCATGGCCAAGGTTGTTCAACGAGATGATCATGGTCATCGGTTTCTAGACAAATCCGACCATTGATATGGAGGATCCATTTCGCAAGATTAGGCATCGGGACTTATGAAAACAAGGGGAGTGAGAACTCTCGATATGATAAGCCCCAAAATTTTATAGGGGATACGCGTAGGGTCATGGCCCAGGTCGCGTGGGACAATGGAAAGAGCTGCGCAAATGGACAAAACGTTGGTGTTAGCCATAGAAAGAGGCTGCCATATTTTCACCTCCATGACCCTGGCGAAAATGGAAGCCGCATAAATGTTAGCACCTGAAATGATTAAATAGCAGCCTCTTTCTGTAGCTAACACTAGCGTTTTGTCCCTTTGCACAGCTCTTTCCATTGTCCCATGCAACCTGGGCCATGACCCTGCGCCTATCCTTTATAAAATTGGGGCTTCGCATATCGAGAGTTCTCACTCCCCTTGTTTTCAGAAGTCCCGATGCCTAATCTTGCGAAATGGCTCCTCCATATCAACAGTCGGATTTGTCTAGAAACCGACGGCCATGATCATCCCATTAAACAACCTTGGCCATGCGTCCCTCACCTTCTTTGGTCCCACTTTCCATATGACCTTGGGGTTGTGACCATGTGCTTATCTGATGTGAAATCTCAAGGCTTCGTGTTTTGGGAGTTTTCACTCCCCTTGACTCCCAACACCACGATGCTCGAAATCACGAAACGGTCTATTCAAATCGATGGTCGGATCTGCTCTAAAATTGACAGCCAAGATTTCTTCCCCAAAGACCCCACGTCACCAGCTCTACGCAACAGGTGTTAATCTTCTTCCTGGACCCGCACACTATAGGGCCACAAGCTATGACCATGGGCCCAAACTTTGAGCGCTTCGTGATTTCGTGTGTCGGGAATTTGCGTTGTCCTCCATGCTCGAAACTATGATATGCGAAATCACAATTTTTCATTATCTACTACCACGTGCCCCTCTGCTTTAGACAACCCAGATCAAACTTTCATTGTGGGACCACATACCATTAGGCACTCCTGGGAAGTCTTTTCTTTGGCCCGAATCCTGCACCACGTGTCCCCTAGAATGGACGTCCCTAACGATGTCAACATTTCTCACCTCAACTTTCCCAAAATACCTTCTCTAGTTCAGATCCTGCACCATGTGCCCTTCTAGAATGGATGGCTTAGATCAAACTCACAATTTTGCATTTCGCGAAAATTTCTTGTAGCTCACTTCAAAACCCCTGAAACCCGATTCCGCAAAATCATTATCTGTTGCCACATGTCCCCACTGGATTGGAAGACTCCCACGAATCTAGGGTTTCATGACTTCGATCATTTCAGCAAATGGCGCATCGGGACTTCGGCATTTCATGACTTGGGGATTATGCGCACTTCTCACTTCAATTCTCTCGAAGCTCATTTCCCCGAAGGCTTGGATCGGCTGCCACCTATCCCCTTCAAAGATCAACGACTCATACTTATTTCGGGGCTTCGTGTTTCGCGAGTTCTGATGACTCTGTTCCCTTACTTTCTCGACTCGCAAAATTGTGAAGAGTTGATCTGACGACCCAAATCTCTCATGTTATCAACGACTGTGATCTTTTCGCGATTTCGCATTTCGAAAGATCTAATGATTTTTCTCCTTGACTGCTTCGATCCGTGAAATCACGAAATGCTTAATTGTGTGTCGGGCGTCCTAATGAGAAGGATGGCTCAAATCATTTCGCGATTTCTCACTTCGAGAATCCTCGTAATTCTGCCCTGGCACTAAGATTCAGGCAACTTCACGGCCTGACTACCCGATGACCGTCGATCTACTCCATCGATGGATCCTCGCCGTTGAAAACTGATCTTTGTAAGCCTGCAAGCATTTTAAGCATGAAATGAACTTTTCTGCATGTTGCGCTTGGACGCTTCTTGCGCAGGTCGTGGACCTAGATACCCTATTGCATGTGACAAGTATTGGTGATAACACAACCAATGAGACCTTATATTCATCACCCGAATATGATCCCAAGTCTATTGGTCGTGTTGTCGTTGTAATTGTTTGCCTCCATTTCTTTTTTTTGAACCACTTTGTCCTCTTCTCAGGATGAAACTGCCAACAAGGGTCCTCATCATGCCCCTATTTCTTGCAATGCTTGCAAGAGGGCTTATCGTCTTTTCTCGTCACTGCATTTGACTTTTTTCCATGCCATTTCCTCTTGTCCTCTTTCCTTGAAGACGATTCCCTTGATACAATTTTTTTCCCTACTTCAATATATGTCACTTGAACAGAAACCTCATCAAGGTTAGTTGGTAAAAACATGAATACAGTATTTCTAATGTGTGCAGGTAAACCTCCTATATACTTCATAAGAGTTTCCTGTGTATGTAAAGAGATATCTAACATCAATGCCATTTTTCGAAATCCATATGTATATTCTTGCATTATTTGTCCTTTTCTTAGTTTTAAAGCTTGTCATTCAATTAATTATTTTTCTTTATAACCCAAAGGATAGAATTGTTTCCTAAGTGCAGAAATGAAACTTTTCCACGATGGAAATACATTACCCACTTGTTGTGTTCCATTTTGCAACTTACTTTGTCATCGGATGAGAGTTGTGCCTGCAATTCTCAAAGATGCCAACTTGATTTGTGTGGCCTCATCCTTGATCTGTTGCACATTGCAGTAAACCTCCATCTACCTGACCTAATTGTCAAGTCTCTCTGCATTAACTTCACCATCATATATGGGTAACTCAAATTGAACATCAAGTTTTAATAATGGCATTTCATTCGTATGTTTATGAACATGTTTCTTTGCATTGGATTTAGAACTTGAACTTGAAGAAGAAGGAGAAGAAGGAGGTGAAGGAGGAATTTAAGGAGGATCCTCTCCTTCTTCACTTTTTTCCTTTGAAGATTCACCTAGATTTGTTCTTTTCCTTTCCAATTAATCCTCGTACAAAAATTTCATCATCTCCAACATGGCGAACAAAGTTTTTTGAAACTCTTTCTCATCCTGAGAAAGTCCCTCTTTTGATGCCATCTTCTCGTTGTGAGAATATCTCTTTATCAATTCAATTAATGGATTCTCTTCCACAAGCTTGCCTTCACCATGTTGTATTTTTTCCCTAGTTAACATGCAAAACTCAAATCCAAACGTCAACTAGCTCTGATACCACTTGATCTAAAAAGATCTTTTAATGACTATGGTTTAGTTATGATGCATGTGTTCATTAACCAATTAAGGAAGCTTAAAGAAAGAGGAAGAAGATATGAGAAGTTATCACAGCCACATAAACATGTACAGAACTAAAATGAATCAATAAACAACAGCAAACCAGAACACCAATGTGATAATGGAGTTCGGCAATCTCACCTACGTCTCTGAGCCTTTGTCTCAGTGGGTGAGGCTTTATTATTTATGTTAAAAGATAAATAATTACATCATAGTAGTGCCAAAAGGCTACAAGACTAATCTGGTCTTGTTCTCCCAGATCTCTAGAACCCAACAGAAGAAACGAAACTCAAATCAGATGATCGGAGCTCCTAGAAATGGCCCGCAAAGGGGTGCTCTTCAACAGCTTCCCTGCATAAAAATGGATTTGGCTTGGATTTACTTCAGCATAACTCTNCTATGGCCCTATGGTGTGCGAGTTCGGGAAGAAGATTAGCACCTATCGCATAGAGCTGGTGATGTGGGGTCTTCGGGGAAGCAATCTTGGTCATCAATTTTAGAGCAGATCTGACCATCGATCTGAATAGATCGTTTCGCGATTTTAGGAATTGCAGTGTTGGGAGTCAAGGGGAGTGAAAACTCCCAAAACATGAAGCCCCGAGATTTCACATCGGATAAGCACGTGGTCATAGCCCTAGGTTCATATGGAAAGTGGGGCCAAAGAAGATGAGGGATGCATGGCCAAGGTTGTTCAACGAGATGATCATGGTCATCGGTTTCTAGACAAATCCGACCATTGATATGGAGGATCCATTTCGCAAGATTAGGCATCGGGACTTATGAAAACAAGGGGAGTGAGAACTCTCGATATGATAAGCCCCAAAATTTTATAGGGGATACGCGTAGGGTCATGGCCCAGGTCGCGTGGGACAATGGAAAGAGCTGCGCAAATGGACAAAACGTTGGTGTTAGCCATAGAAAGAGGCTGCCATATTTTCACCTCCATGACCCTGGCGAAAATGGAAGCCGCATAAATGTTAGCACCTGAAATGATTAAATAGCAGCCTCTTTCTGTAGCTAACACTAGCGTTTTGTCCCTTTGCACAGCTCTTTCCATTGTCCCATGCAACCTGGGCCATGACCCTGCGCCTATCCTTTATAAAATTGGGGCTTCGCATATCGAGAGTTCTCACTCCCCTTGTTTTCAGAAGTCCCGATGCCTAATCTTGCGAAATGGCTCCTCCATATCAACAGTCGGATTTGTCTAGAAACCGACGGCCATGATCATCCCATTAAACAACCTTGGCCATGCGTCCCTCACCTTCTTTGGTCCCACTTTCCATATGACCTTGGGGTTGTGACCATGTGCTTATCTGATGTGAAATCTCAAGGCTTCGTGTTTTGGGAGTTTTCACTCCCCTTGACTCCCAACACCACGATGCTCGAAATCACGAAACGGTCTATTCAAATCGATGGTCGGATCTGCTCTAAAATTGACAGCCAAGATTTCTTCCCCAAAGACCCCACGTCACCAGCTCTACGCAACAGGTGTTAATCTTCTTCCTGGACCCGCACACTATAGGGCCACAAGCTATGACCATGGGCCCAAACTTTGAGCGCTTCGTGATTTCGTGTGTCGGGAATTTGCGTTGTCCTCCATGCTCGAAACTATGATATGCGAAATCACAATTTTTCATTATCTACTACCACGTGCCCCTCTGCTTTAGACAACCCAGATCAAACTTTCATTGTGGGACCACATACCATTAGGCACTCCTGGGAAGTCTTTTCTTTGGCCCGAATCCTGCACCACGTGTCCCCTAGAATGGACGTCCCTAACGATGTCAACATTTCTCACCTCAACTTTCCCAAAATACCTTCTCTAGTTCAGATCCTGCACCATGTGCCCTTCTAGAATGGATGGCTTAGATCAAACTCACAATTTTGCATTTCGCGAAAATTTCTTGTAGCTCACTTCAAAACCCCTGAAACCCGATTCCGCAAAATCATTATCTGTTGCCACATGTCCCCACTGGATTGGAAGACTCCCACGAATCTAGGGTTTCATGACTTCGATCATTTCAGCAAATGGCGCATCGGGACTTCGGCATTTCATGACTCAGGGATTATGCGCACTTCTCACTTCAATTCTCTCGAAGCTCATTTCCCCGAAGGCTTGGATCAGCTGCCACCTATCCCCTTCAAAGATCAACGACTCATACTTATTTCGGGGCTTCGTGTTTCGTGAGTTCTGATGACTCTGTTCCCTTACTTTCTCGACTCGCAAAATTGTGAAGAGATGATCTGACGACCCAAATCTCTCATGTTATCAACGACTGTGATCTTTTCGCGATTTCGCATTTCACAAGATCTAATGATTTTTCTCCTTGACTGCTTCGATCCGCGAAATCACGAAATGCTTAATTGTGTGTCGGGCGTCCTAATGAGAAGGATGGCTCAAATCATTACGTGATTTCTCACTTCGAGAATCCTCGTAATTCTGCCTTGGCACTAAGATTCAGGCAACTTCACGGCCTGACTACCCGATGACCGTCGATCTACTCCATCGATGGATCCTCGCCGTTGAAAACTGATCTTTGTAAGCCTGCAAGTATTTTAAGCATGAAATGAACTTTTCTGCATGCTACGCTTGGACGCTTCTTGCGCAGGTCGTGGACCTAGATACCCTATTACATGTGACAAGTATTGGTGATAACACAACCAATGAGACCTTATATTCATCACCCGAATATGATCCCAAGTCTATTGGTCGTGTTGTCGTTGTAATTGTTTGCCTCCATTTCTTTTCATTGAACCACTTTGTCCTCTTCTCAGGATGAAACTGCCAACAAGGGTCCTCATCATGCCCCTATTTATTGCAATGCTTGCAAGAGGGCTTATCGTCTTTTCTCGTCACTGCATTTGACTTTTTTCCATGCCATTTCCTCTTGTCCTCTTTCCTTGAAGACGATTCCCTTGATACAATTTTTTTCCCTACTTCAATATATGTCACTTGAACAGAAACCTCATCAAGGTTAGTTGGTAAAAACATGAATACAGTATTTCTAATGTGTGCAGGTAAACCTCCTATATACTTCATAAGAGTTTCCTGTGTATGTAAAGAGATATCTAACATCAATGCCATTTTTCGAAATCCATATGTATATTCTTGCATTATTTGTCCTTTTCTTAGTTTTAAAGCTTGTCATTCAATTAATTATTTTTCTTTATAACCCAAAGGATAGAATTGTTTCCTAAGTGCAGAAATGAAACTTTTCCACGATGGAAATACATTACCCACTTGTTGTGTTCCATTTTGCAACTTACTTTGTCATCGGATGAGAGTTGTGCCTGCAATTCTCAAAGATGCCAACTTGATTTGTGTGGCCTCATCCTTGATCTGTTGCACATTGCAGTAAACCTCCATCTACCTGACCTAATTGTCAAGTCTCTCTGCATTAACTTCACCATCATATATGGGTAACTCAAATTGAACATCAAGTTTTAATAATGGCATTTCATTCGTATGTTTATGAACATGTTTCTTTGCATTGGATTTAGAACTTGAACTTGAAGAAGAAGGAGAAGAAGGAGGTGAAGGAGGAATTTAAGGAGGATCCTCTCCTTCTTCACTTTTTTCCTTTGAAGATTCACCTAGATTTGTTCTTTTCCTTTCCAATTAATCCTCGTACAAAAATTTCATCATCTCCAACATGGCGAACAAAGTTTTTTGAAACTCTTTCTCATCCTGAGAAAGTCCCTCTTTTGATGCCATCTTCTCGTTGTGAGAATATCTCTTTATCAATTCAATTAATGGATTCTCTTCCACAAGCTTGCCTTCACCATGTTGTATTTTTTCCCTAGTTAACATGCAAAACTCAAATCCAAACGTCAACTAGCTCTGATACCACTTGATCTAAAAAGATCTTTTAATGACTATGGTTTAGTTATGATGCATGTGTTCATTAACCAATTAAGGAAGCTTAAAGAAAGAGGAAGAAGATATGAGAAGTTATCACAGCCACATAAACATGTACAGAACTAAAATGAATCAATAAACAACAGCAAACCAGAACACCAATGTGATAATGGAGTTCGGCAATCTCACCTACGTCTCTGAGCCTTTGTCTCAGTGGGTGAGGCTTTATTATTTATGTTAAAAGATAAATAATTACATCATAGTAGTGCCAAAAGGCTACAAGACTAATCTGGTCTTGTTCTCCCAGATCTCTAGAACCCAACAGAAGAAACGAAACTCAAATCAGATGATCGGAGCTCCTAGAAATGGCCCGCAAAGGGGTGCTCTTCAACAGCTTCCCTGCATAAAAATGGATTTGGCTTGGATTTACTTCAGCATAACTCTTCTTTGAATCTCCTGTCATGGCCTCAAGAAGGCCTAGTTTATATAGATCTAAAGTTGGTTATCATCTCCCAACTTCCTCCCAAGATCTGGCCTCAAAAAGGGGCCAATATCCCCCAAAAATGGGCAAAATCCTCAAACAACTGAAATAATTAAATAAAATCACTATAATATGGTAAAAACCCACTTTTGTTTAAATATAGGGCTTAGCCCCTTTTCCTAGGTGCACGCCCCCCTGCATGGTCACATGGCAACATAATATGGCCAAGCGCTAGCCCTTAAGGCTGCACGCTGGCCCTTTCTATGCAGGTATAGGTTACATTGAATCCCATAAAACCGGGGGCTATCCCCATTCTTCCACGCCAAGTATCAAGTCCCGGATCATACGGCAACAACACCGAGAACCATGGCCCCGTGCCTATGGCTCAATAGTATAGTGGAGTGCCCCGTATATTAGCAGTTGTGGTTATATGGCATAGCTCACGACCGGGGGTCGGGTTGTTACAATGGCATATAGTTATAACTCCATGCTAACAGTTGAATACAATGGTAATGGTTGGTGGGTGGTCACATGTCGTATGTTAGGACCACGGGCTGGGGGTTAGACCCCAACCCTTTTTCGTCGTCAATTTGACATATAAACACTTTATATATTATATTGCAGACTTGTACAAACAAGTCCCAACTTAGCGCAATGGCATTCATACCTTTCCCAAGGAAATAGCTCTACCAACTGCTCATGGGTTCGAATCCCATGAGCTCCAAAACATTTTTCCTACTACAAACGATCCAACCGATGGGTGCCACATGGTAGCCCATGTCTGGGCCACATGGCACCTCCCCATTTGTCAATTCTGATGCCACTTGTCAATCGTCAGATGGTCCACGTGTCAACATGCTTGCCTAGTCAGCAATTGGCCATGTCAAATCATACCTACCATGTTTCGTAGTATGAGCGTGCCACATTTCACCCTTTCAATGGTGACACATGTCACCTCCCAATTGGTCCACTTGTACCTTCCATGTCACATGTCCACTATGTACCTGCCACGTCAGTTGTATGGCTTGTCATATCATTCTTCCAACTGTGCCTGCCAAGTCAATTGTACGGTTGTATGTCATGTATATTCAGCTACCACATGGAACTGTATGGACTATACGGATTGTACAGCCATCATTTTTTTGCTTGTTTGGAAAAATGAACAGAACGTGATATTAGGAGCACACGACATTTGTTTGAGCCCATTCAAGTTGAGTTGGATTCATATCGATGAGGCCTACGCACACTTCCATTTTGAAGCCATTATGAGAAAATTGATTTTTAGGCCTTTATGAGCCCCATCAAGCTTCTGGATCTGAATCTGGATCGTTGAAGTAGACACGTTCAATAAAAAAGTGGTCATCTATACAGCAGGAGAATATTTAAAATATATGTGGGATGTTTATAGACAAATCTTGGCAGGAAACCCTAGGTATGAGCGTCATCCCTCGATTCCAGAGATGGAGTGTAAGGTGATAATTGATGATACAAAAGAAAATATATTGAAAAAAATCAGGAGAAAAAATAATTGGTACCCCAAGGTAAATTACAATATTTTGATTTCAATACCTTTAATTTTCTTTAGATCTAAATAAAAGTGTGGAATATAACATACTTGAAAATTTTGATGATAGGTTGTCTAACACTTTGAAGGCAACCAAAGCAAGGATTGCCAAACATGGCCAACACAAGCTAGGTCAGGGTGGCTACTCAAGGTTACAGTCACGAATCCTAAGTACCCAAACATCTTAAGAATATTATTTGTATCACCTTATAACTTTCAATTTATTGCAGCCAAAAACATTAAAAAAACATATTCTTATGCAATGCAGGGCAATGACTTTGAAACTGAAACCACAGAGGAAGACCTCCAACTTGGTTTCAAGTATGGATATAAATTCATGGTTGATTGTAGGAAAATCATGGGGCATACCCTAAGATCCAGTTTGCGGGATAAGGTAAATAAAATCAATCTACATTAACTTTTCATTACTTATAAAATACGTAAATGTTTGATATCGCCCATAACTTTAATGTCTTACTTTGTTTTAATCAGGGGAGTAGCACTATCAATGAAACCATTAGCACTGGACAAGAAAGCGTTGATAGTGTAGCGTGGCCAGAAGATCATGGTGCTCCCTAGTATCCCTGTCCTAGTGGGGTGCAACCCCAAGATGTTCCTGTGATTGAGGCCCACGACGGTAAAATGGTTGTATATTATTCATATACTTAATAATTTCATACTTATAAATTTTGTACTTCTAATTTTTATTACTTATACATTTACGGTTTTGTCCTTATAAACTTTTTCGTTTCAATGGAAGAGAATGTCATAGTTGATCTTCCTCGACCTAAAGATGATCATGAGAATAGGGAATCCATTCCAACGGTGTCGACTAGTGGACCAGCGGGTAAATAATTACATTGTAGAGGTTTTTTTTAATATTAATGAACTACTTCAATGATATTTAAAAATTGGCCATATAAATTTAATTTTTTTTTATTTTTGTAAATGATGGCCCCTCACAGCAGCCTCCATGTTGTGGGTACAAGACCAAGCATGCTCGGCGTGAAAGGAATGAAGCAACATCAGTTGTTGAAGAGCACCTAGTAAACAAAGACATGGACATGGATGAATTACTTAAGAACTGGAAAACACAAAAGAAGACTAAAAGAAATTGATGATGTATAATAATTTTATAAGATGGATAGATGTACATTATATAGCTAGTATGTTTGTAACATATTTTGAATGATAAATCTCATTTATAAAAATTCATTTTTATGACATATGCCTTTGAATGATAAACTTCATTTATATCTTTACAATCACTTTTTATCAATTTTGAATATTTTTAATGCATATTTTTTAGTAGAATATAGATTGGGTATTGGGGAATTGAGAGTGATGTGAGGGGGGGGGAGGGCCATAGGAGCTTCCACCTTCACGTGGTTGTCCCTATTCAGTAGAGAAAAATTTATTGGAGTCGTTTATTCTTGGAGCAAACCTATCTCGATCCAACGGAGAAACAACATAGGCAATGTTGACTTCGTTGTTTCTCCTTCAGATTGAGGGAGGTTTGCTCCAAGATCAGACGGCTCCAATAAATTGTTCTCAAAACCAAGAGGAGCTTAAAAAGTTCGTCGCATCTAAGA
>JZKD02S0113572.1:0-19646 GCA_000966675.3 Picea glauca | reverse complement strand
GTAATCTCTCTTTCACATTTAATATGATACAGTAATATGATTCTTTCCTATAAAGCTTGTTGTGTTTTATTGTATGATTCCTTGATCACATACATGGGTTTATATTGATTTTATGTTATCACTATCACTTTGGTTGGTTTGTGTTGTTTTGATATTGACTGCACAAGAGCACTGGAGCGAAGCGGGAGCAACAAAGACTATAGGAAGCGATCATAAGGTATGTCCATGATTCTTTCCTCTTAGTAAATTCAATATTTAAAACTTAAGGAAAGCGTCCTATTCTATTTTGCTTTGTTCTAGATCCAGGTGGATCTAGGGAGATCGGTTTGTGTCCATACTTACAGATTAATCCTAAAACATAGTTCATGTTGCAGATTTTTCACTTATAGCTGGACAACTATATAAGATGGGACCATATGAGGTCTTGAGGAGATGTGTTATGGAGGGAGAAATACCATTGATTCTTGCAGAATCACATGAATCCATCGCAGGAGGACATTATGTAGGGAAAGAAACAACATAGAAGGTTCTAAGAGCTGGCCTCTGGTGGCCCACTTTACACAAAGACGCTAAGGAATACTACATAGCATGTGGTGTATGCCAAAGAGTAGGGAATCCTTCTAGAAAGGATGAGATGAATTTAGCACCTCAGATATGTTGGAGTTAATTCACACACACCTAGGATTTCTTTTTCCTAAGTTTTTTCCATTTTTATTAGTCATAATTAGTCATTATCCCATCTCCTATATTTTAGGGGAGAATACTCCACCTGGAGAATATTCTCTTTCAGTGGACACTTCAGTTTGACTAGTTGAGTTGAGTTTAGATGTTGCATTGGTTTTATAACCATGCAACATTGGGATAATCACCATGCTAATTCGACCTTAACTTGGTATCATCACCAAATTGGCACATTACCATTGATTCCCTGATTTAACTACTCACTACTCTCTGTTCAATCAATTAACAGAAGACTAGTTGACTAGTTAACTCAACTAGGTGGCAGTGCACTCCCGTAACTGCCTGAGAGACTAGACTAGGTGGCAGTTCACTCCCGTAACTGCTAGTGTGTGTCTAGATCACTCTAGACCACCACTATGGTGCACTGGTTCACCTCCAATGTGCACTCATTGAGCTATGCAGAGTATATCATGTGTAAACTATTCATTATTCACAATGGTTAATGAGAATTCTTCTATTCTTCCTCTCCTTCTTCTTCTTTCTCAAAATCTCTCTGAAAATGTGTGTATTATTGTTTATCTAGATCTATTCTATGCAGGTTCAACACACTTACATGGTATCAGAGTCGATGGACTGCTAAGCAAAAGCTACACCAAATTGTTTTGCAGGTACAAAAGATTGAAGACAACAAAAAGATGGATTGCCAAAAAGAATTCATTCTTACACCTCACAACTATTTTTCATGGAAGGAGAAAAAACCCATACATCTCCAAACCAGAGGGTTGTATAGGTTAACCTTGAATACAGATACAAAACCAACATCAACCATAGAAAAATCCAAGTATTTAAATCGCATGGATGAGGCACTCTGAACAATTTGCAATCGTATTTCTCTTGATCTCCTTTTTCACATATCTTCTTGTAAGACTCCCAATGAAGCCTGGTCCATCTTGGAAGGGATCTTTGGAAAATAGGATGAGATGAGGGGACACATGCTGGAGGTGTATTTTCTCACATTAGATAAAAAAATCTTCGACAATATCCAAGATTTCTTTACAAAATTCAAGGATTTACTGTCGCAACTCAAAGCTTTCCGGGTTGATAAATTGAAGGAGGAGAAACAAATGGTTCTCACCATTCTCTCCAAGCTTGGTCTTGAATTCTGTATTCATATCCACATTCCATTCTGTCAGATTCGCCTTTGGAGCCACCTGGAAGATGCCTTCTCTTGAGGAATTTATCGAAGAACTGACACAAGACCAAACCAAGATCATCAACATGGGCAGAATCAAAGGCCCAAAGGTGCATGCACTCATTGTGAAATATGGTAGCCACAAATATTAGAGATATAAAGATAAAGATAAATGGAAATCTCATGCACATTTGAAGAAGGAAGGGTACACAAAACCCTTCACCGATGCCTCCGGATCCAAAGGAGAAAAGGGAAGAAAAGGGGAGAAATGCACGTACTGTCACAAAGGATTCCATTTAGAATCCGCATGCATGCAAAACCAAATAGATTTGATGTCTCAAATACTTCAGCAAAACAACCTTGGAGATTGCATCCCCGAGGGTGCCAAGAAGAAGAAGCCAGAAGATCTGAATTCCAAGAAAGGCAATTCTAGCCATGCCTTGATTGCCATCAACTCCTCTCCCGATGTTTGGATCATAGATTCAGGAGAATCACATCACATGGCTACATCAAAAGAAATATATTCTTCTTTGGATGCATGCAAATGTCCTCCCATTCTGATGGGTGACAACTCTTCTGTTGAAGTTACCAACAAAGGAAGGATTGAACTCACCAATAGAAGCTTCGAGAATGTGTTGCACGTTCCCAAACTTTCTGTCAACCTTGTCTCAGTGTATCAGATGATGAATTCCGACACCAGAAATAAATTCATATTCACACAAAATTCCGTGGACATCTACGACATGCAAACCAAATCCAGGGTTGCTACCAGTGAGGTAAATCATCATTCTAGATTGTATACATTTTCTGAATTCATTGAACCTAATTCTGCTTTACTGCTTATTCATGCTGATGAAAGTAGTAGGATATGGCATGAAAGGTTTGTACATTTGAATTTCAGATACATGAAACAAATTAGCAGGCACAAATTGGTTGATGGTCTACCAGACATCCATTTCTCCAAGGGAGTGTGTGAGGGATGTGTTCTCGGGAAACACCCTGAAGAGAAATTCGACAAGGGAAAGTCTCAGAGAGCCTCCACACCTTTAAATATGATCCATAGTGACCTCATGGGTCCTTTTCTACATCCATAGATAAAAAAGCGAGGTTTTTTCTCATTTTTGTTGACGATTTCTCACGTTTTACATGGATCTACTTTCTCAGGCAAAAATCTGAGGTATTTCAACACCTCAAAGATTTCAAATCACTGGTTGAGACACAGTCTAGAAAGAAGATCAAAGTCCTTCGAACTGATAATGGGGGAGAGTATGTAAATCATGAGATCCATAATCTTTTCCATGAGGCATGGATTCAGTTGCAGCACATAGTTCCCTATACTCCGCAACAAAATGGAGTTGTTGAGCAAAAAAAATGATCTCTAAAGGAGATGGCATATTGCATGATGCATGCAAAGTCCCTACCACAAAGACTATGGGCCAAAGCACTTAATTGTGCAACATACATCAAAAATAGATCTCCCCATAGATCTGTCAAGGATAATACCCCCTACGAGGCTTGGAGTGGCCTCAAATTGGAAGTGACCCACTTTTTCATTTTCGGTTCATGTGCATGGGCCTAGATTCCATCTGAAAAGAGGAAGGCACTTGATCCACATAGCACTGAGTGCATTTTTTTGGATACACCGACGGTGTGAAGGGATATCAACTTATTGATCTTTCCTCGAACCAGCTCATCATTGAGCGTAGTGTCCAATTTGAGGAAAGTGTATCACATATACCTAAGCAACCGCATGTAGACACCTTCACTCATCCACCTGTCCGAGATGATGATCATGCACATGCCGACTCTTCTTTAGATGATAGTTCTGATTCAGAGGACTCAGATGATTCAGATTCAGAGTTAGTACAATCAGATGTAGAGTCAAAGCATCCAGATGCAGTTGCAGAGCTAGAGTAGAGGCCCAAGTGGGCACAAACTACTCTTTAGGATGCAGGGGATCTCGTTGGTGATCTAGCCGATACTAGGAGGACTCATTATGATTTCCAGGAGCCTCTTGTTGCACTCACTACCACTAAACCATTTCCTTTGATGCATCTTTTCTTGGTTCAGTCTTCAGATCCACAGTCTTATGGCGAGGTTGCTAGAAATCCCTTTTGAGAATCCGCCATGCAAGACAACTCCCTCCTTAAGAACCAGACTTGGGATCTGGTTCCCCTTCCTTCTAGGAGGAAACTTGTCAGATGCATATGGTTCTATAGGAATAAGAGTGCAGCGGATGGAAAAATTAGTAGATACAAAGCCAGGCTTGTTTCCAAAGGCTTTCAGCAGGTTCATGGTAATGACTATGATGAGACCTTCACTCAAGTAGCGAAGATGGATTCCATATGATTGGAACTTTCCATTGCAGAAACCAAGGGATGGGAAGTCCATTCGATGGATGTGAAGAATGCATTTCTTCACGGTGATCTCTCTGAGGAGATCTACATGGAGCAACCCCAGAGATTTATGCAGGACTCATCTTTGGTCTGTCGACTGAAGAAGTCCTTTTATCACCTCAATCAGGTTCTAAGGGCATGATATGCCAAGATGGACTCCTACCTGCTGTCACAGAACTTTGTACATTATAAATCAGACTTCTACATGCTCAGGACGACTGATTCACTTCTACTTCTAGTTCTGTATGTTGATGATTTTCTGATCATCGGGTGCTCGACTTCAAATTTTGATACAGTCAAGAGGATTCTACATGATAGGTTTTTGATGAAGGACATGGGTCTGCTACACTTCTTTCTTGGACTCGAGATTAGTCAGGATGCATAAAGCATCAAACTATCTCAGGCCAAGTATGCATGAGACCTCCTTGAGAGATTTTACATGATAGCCTGCAAGTCTGCTCCAACTCCTTTCGTATCAGGAGTCAAACTTGAGGATGGCAGGTGTTGGAACACATGTAATTTTTCAAATACTCCTTTTATCAAAAGGTTGGAGCCGCATACTTTATAAATAAAAAAGCGATACACATAAGCCTTAAAAAAATCAGATTTCGGGATTTCGTAGATACTACAGTTATACATATCAAAGCTCTCAATATCCCGACACGTAAAATAACGAAGTTGTTTTAAGTTAATCATGATTATAAAATAATTAAGTAGGGATTATCACTTTTTAATATAATCCACTTTCACGTTTCGGGAGTCACACCTCGAACGGCCTTCGATTTCCTGACGTGCGAAGTTGCGAAATCAACTTAAAATAAATCTGGTTAATCACAATAATAATGTTTATTAAGCCATAGTTAATCGTTATCGCGATCTCGTGACTCAATGGTTTTTACCTTGAAGAAACATGTTTGTAAACCCGATACCTGAGGTCACAAAATTTGTTAATTGATCATGGTTAATTAAAAACCTAAGTCTAATCATAATTAGTCAACCAAATCGCAATATCGCAGATTCAGGGTTCATGATCAAAGGCTAAGAGTAAAATCATCCAAGACTGCGAACGTCGAAAAAGGGATTAAGGACTAATCACACTTAATTAAAGGATTAAACTGGATGAATCAATACCTTAAATAATTTTTAACCCGTATACCTTACGGACAAAGAATTAAACATTTCTGCGATCTTCCCAAGTCTCGAATTATCAAACATTTACGACATTTATAAGAAAACTAATGAAATGATTGATAGTAAGATCTTGTTTTATCTCCAAATCTTTCTATTAAATGATTTAAACGCTCTGTCAACAAGGACTCGCACATACTTGAGTGCTCAAAACATAAGATTTTTATTTTTTCTTCTAGTTTTCACAGAGCTAGTTTACTGAGATAACCTTTGTCTGTGCTTTCATTTTCTGTGACAGGAGACCTAATCACAAGGTTCTATATCATGGCTTTGCGGAAAACGCCCAAGACAACTGGCAAGAATTCAGGCCAAGGTTCAGATATTATTTATGATACCTCACCTAGAAGCATCAACACTGTCAAAACATGGATGCATGTCTCCAACGTTTTGCAATTTGAGCTAATAAATTGTCCAGAAGATTCCAGCGATAATGAAAAAGACGACTTATCCACCAAATACAATTTTTTCCCTCAGTCAGAGATACACAATATAGTAGTAAGGCCATGACTTTTTCCCTATTATGATATGATCAAATGGGCGCTGGACCATGTAGATATCTCGACTAGGACGATATTCAACAAGCAGAAGGTGGCAATTGGGACATTCAGGCTAGAGTATCTGTAGGCAATGTACAAGTTGTCTCCCACACCAAGCTTTACTCACAAATACGAATTCTTAGAGGGTTTCAAAAAGAAAGAATGTGAGCAATTTGGGAAAATATTATCCAACCTAATCAAAGACTGGTGTTTGTACCCAGCAAAATTCAGAGCCGATTCCAATGGAATTTATTCAATCTCATCGTTAGGGCCACAATTCATGTATATAGCGATGATGGTTTGTAGATTGTATGGGAATGAGGACACCACTCACTTATTTCTCCCGTGGGTACCACTTATTCACATAGTAGCTGAGGGATTCTCTTTCGACTGGGCCAAATTGTTGTCAGATAGTCTGGCCAGTCGGATTACAGAATATCGAGCACAAAAGGCGAGCGGGAAAGTATCTTCATTTTTCATGTTTGCTTACATTATGGATGTTATTTGCTTCATGAAACCTTTCCCATTAATGAGCTCACACTGGACTCCAAATAATGTAGAGCCTGTTCATGTGTACCACTCAAAACTCTGGGAAGATAAAGCCAAAGAATTCGTCTATGAGATTTTCAACTGGGTAATGGGACCAATGCATGTCTCTATATTCGTCCATCTGCCTCCCAAGATTTCAGATAAAATCATGGCCAACCTAAGAAGCATGGAGGATTGGTATATAGAAGCAGAGTTTTTGTATCTTAGGGTTTTTGGCAGCTCTGTTCCCCCATATGCCCTGCCGCTATTCTTGCCAGATAAGCTAGTGTGTCACGAGATCGCCAGACAAACTGTGCTCGATGGGATAAGCAAAGAGCTCAAAGGATTTCAGAAGAATGTATGGCCACACTTCCCCATTCACATTGGTACATATTCTTTATTAGATTTTGGCAATGTCAAAGCGAAGGCTGCGACCTTGGAGGAAATGAAATTAGTAGACATTGAGTTTAAGAAACATGACCCTAATAAGGTTGTGAGTAATCACATGGCGAGTTTTCGTCTAAAAATATATGAGCACGAATACTCACCTCATGATGAAGACTTCCAAAGAGTGAGGTCCTACTCAGAAGTCTTAAGTCAGATTCAAGCTCTATTGCCTAGAGATATGGTTGATTTCTATAAATTCCAGGAGCACCGGAGAAGTTGCCTCCCCAAATTTTTACAGGGAAAAACCTCAAAACCTACGGCTACACAAAAAGAAGAAGCTAAATGTTTAATGGACACAAACCCTAGAAAACAAGAGACTCAGGAAAAGACAGAAGAAACTGAGACCTTGAATCAGGAAGTCGAGATCCCCAATCAAGAAGAAGGAAACCCAGAGATAGTTACATCGAGTAAATAGGTCAAAGGTCAAGCAGAGATACCCCCGAACGGGGTAGGTGACACACTGTTTCTTACATCAAGTGAGTCGACCACGGACGCTACCATGAAACAATCATACAAGGAAATCGGTAGCCCCATTGCATCCATCACACCCTTACAATTTAAAAAGGGGAACCCCGATGCAGAGGTAATATTCAAAGAAGATCTAACACCTATCTCTATAGAAGAATTTCCTCCTAACGAATTCTTTTTTAGCAAGAAAAGGAAGGTTGTGGTGAAGCAAGAAACATACCAAAGAGTGGGTGCAACAGTTAAAAAATAAAAAAAATTAACGGATGGAGAATCCCTGGAAGAGGAAGAATTCGCCGATGAGATAGCAGGAACATTAGGGGCTTATGCAACAACCAACCAATATTCAGTCGAAACCTTGAAGGGATGGTTGAAACAAAAGAACCTGTTAATCGACAAATTGCAGGCTCAGATAGCAACAGTAGAGGCGAATGCCAAGAATGAGGCAAACAAAAGTTTCAAGTAAGCCAGAGTAGATGATCAACAGGAAATCGAACAACTCAAATCCGATCTCAAGAAGATGCATCATTCGACACAAATAAGCCAAACACAGGTAAATCAACATGAGGAGTCAATAAAATAGTTGCAAGCTAAATTAATTTCTGCTGAAAGCCAGGTCATAGACATAACGGTATTCCAATCCCAAGCCATGAAAATATGAAAGAAGGTAGAAGTGGCTCAACAGGATCTACTTGCTAAAGTAGAAACCATCTGGAATCATTTTCAGACAATAGAAAAAGCTCTAAAGGATATCTCCTTGAGAGAAAGAGAAGTCGAGGCGGCTCGGGTTACTTTCCAGGAGGCTGTTACAGCAACAGCTAAAGAAGAAATGGTCATTAGTTCCAGATTGTCCATTCCAAAGAAAACCATAGGTAACATCTTGCTGAAGGCGTGGGACCATAATATATCTGAGAACAGAAAAAAGGCTAAAGATATGAGAGATGCTTGTGAAGAAACATTCAGCTCGATAAATAAAACTTTGTTAGATCTCGATAAGGAAAGTAGTGTTGGAACATTGGGCAAAATTGACATAGCCAAACATCTGCTTGACATCAAGGAAAATGTGGAAAAAGAACAAGTTGAATTATCCCAAATGAGTCAAGTCGATATTGTCCAAGTGGATAAATGGTTAATAAAGACAAACTTACAATTATGGTCCATCATCACAAAATACCGACAAGTAGGGAAAATATTGCCACAGTTGGCAAAGAATTGTTACACTTTCGAGGCAAACAACCAAACGGAACCTTCCAAGTTGATAGCCCAGTTGATAGAAAGGTGTGTCACTTGTATTAAGCAAGGGAAAGGGCAGACTTCTGGAGGAAAATAGTAAGAGATGTTTATTCCATACTATTTTTGGAGCTAGAGAAACAAAGAAAATAAGACGCCCTGCCCGCATGGAGGAAGACAAGGGACCGGGAAGTGAAACACTTCGTTTTTTCATTTGTAACCGAAACTTTTAGAATGATAAGAATTCGAAGCATTTTAATATTGTATAAATATACATTTTAAAAATAGAACAAGGGATTTTTTTCTTTTGGCTGGATTGTAACAGAGAAATTTTCCTTCGCCAAAATTAATACAAGAGAAATTGAAGACTCCATATTCTATCAAGACTGAGTTATGTGTTTCCTCTGTTATTTCATATTTAGCATCATTTCCCTTATATATCTTTGATGAATGCTTAGCTACAATTTAGTACAACCTCTACTATGGTGATCAATTGTTTTAGTCATCTAATCATTTATAACTTTTCCTCTGTACCAACTATCAGCAGGTACGAGACCTGTGAATTACTTAGATTTCTATATCTTATGCTTCATCAAAGTTTTTCTTGTCTATTTTCTTCTTCTATCGCAAGGTGAGATTCTTCTTTGATGGATGCTTCACATTTTTCAACTGCTTTATGTTTTCTTTCATTTCATGCATGATTTTAAAGGTTAACTCAGATACGGAAAATGACCTTTGATTTTGTTATACGATTAATTCAAAGTTTGGAAAATTTTCTCATACAATCTAAAATAGAATCAACAACCTAAAAAACAACATCCCTTAAAACTTTGTTCCTCCATGATTGTACCTGCTACAAGACAGCCCAATATCAAACTCGGTCTGACAGATCAAACCAGCATCACATTAAACCTTTTTGACACCATCCTGAAAACTACCACCACCCGGGTCGAACTTGAATGTTCGTGGGTAGCCATTGAACAGGACATAAGCATTCAGGAACAATTGGAAGCTAGACAAAGATAACTCAGAAATCTGCCTTAGCTTCTTTTCCTAAAATTTGTTTTCTTCCTTGTTTTTCATTTACCCTCTTTTCAGATGACTAGACTCTATAATTTATAGCCTTAAGTATAGACTCTGGAACAACATATTTTTAGCGTCATTGCCAAGGATGGAGATACAAAATCATTTTCCCTGGGAGAACGACATTTTCAAGTTTCTACTCTTTGATAGTGAACAAAGAGTGAACACCTTCTAAAGGCTAAGTTTTTATTATTCACTTGGAGATTCCATGTTTAAGTAAGATGGCATCTAGTCGAAGGAACACCAGAAAAAACCTAGAATATGGTAAAAAGACCACGACTATTTCTGATCCTGAAAAAATACTAAAAACAAGAGGTTCCCTTAAGCCAACTATTGCAGTCTACCAGCTTAGGCACACACAACCTAAGACTAAGATCCACTTGAAATGATAACTTCACAAGAATCTCCCACCAAAACCCTTTTCGGAGAAACGTCAGCCAAGACATTTGAGGCCAAAACCCTGAAACCAAATTTAGCTTTCCCGGAAATTAAATCTAAAACTCATACGACTACCTCCTACGTAAATGGAAGTGATAATCCCTCAGTAAAGCTCACGTTGATTGATATCCCACCAACTATTTAGTTATATTTCCTGACCTCCCAAAGTCTCGAAGTGTATACCATATACTCAGATTCCACGCCTGTGGGTTCCCCCATTTACATCTCTTTCAAATCAGAGGAACCTAGCCCTCGTATCCCGTTCCCCCCCTTTTTAGTTTTCTCTTCTTCCGAGGAAGCTAAAGATTCGCTACACATCTTCCAAAACCCTCTGTACAACGTACTGGTTTCCTCTCCTAGAATATCTATGGCAACTACTGGAGGAGGAGGAGGTGGGGCTCCTATAGGAGGAGGAGGGGGGGGCCAAGGGGCACCCCCACCCCCTAGGATTTTCGCTAAAGTAGCTTCCAGATATGCTCCTCTAGTCCTCCCAGTACCTCTTCATGATATACCCCAAAACCACATGAAAACCCTACCTAATTTTACAGGGGAAGGAGACCTAACCGCGACCGAGCATATAAATTTCTTTGATCAATTTGTAGATATCCTAGGTCTCGAACATGAAGACGTGTATTCACGGTTGTTTGTCCAAACTTTCAAGGGACAGGTGAGAACCTGGTTTCGAAGTCTGCCCACAGGTTCAATATTATCTTACGATGCTCTAGAAATCTCTTTTCTCAGACAATGGGGAGAAATAAAAGATAACTTATAATATTTAACCGAGTTTGGGGCTTTAAAAAAGAAAAGTTCAGAAACTGTTATCAAATTCATACAAATTTTTAACAAATTATATAATAAAATCCCAATAGAAGTAAAACCGTCCCAACCTGCAGCCAAGGTAACCTTTGTAGGAGCCTTCGAACCTAATTTCACATTATTATTAAGAGAAAGAAGAGGGTCCGACCTAACCCGAATGCAAGATGATGCCGTAGAGATTGAATCAAACATGATGGCTTCTGGAAAATTAAAAACAAAAAATAGAAACAAGAAACAAAGAGACCAGACGTTTTAGAGAACAAGCGGGACCCTTAGGATCTGGGAGGTCCTCAGATGACAAAATGGATGATATGGCTAGGATAATAAAATATCTATCAAATAAAATTTCAAGGATGGAGCTAGATCAATCCAAAACAGATCAATTTGTTAAGAGAGATTTTAGAAGAAACCCAAATCCTCAGATACAGCAAAGACAGATTAAAAATGAAGATCAAAAAGTTCAAACTCCTTTAAAAAATGAAAATTTCATAGGAGGGAATGATAAGCAAGAATTTGAGGATCTAGAAGAAGATGTGAACAATTTGGGTGACGATTGTCTAAAACCGCATTTGACTAAGGAAGATTATGAGAGGTCTCTGAACACAGAAAAGTCGTCAAACAAAGATAGCAACATAAATAATGCAGATGATTCTACATATCAGGGAATAAATGATACTATAATGGTCGAGCTCCAACATAAGTACAATCTAAGGCCTAAAAATAAATCTATATTGACTACCCAACCAAAGAAAATCCTACCAAGAGGCAAAACATATGAGCCCGCTCCCAAAGACATCGAGATACATAATACCAAAATAAAAGGAGTGGACTCGTAGAATACCAAAATAAAGGAGGTTGAGATACAAGCTAGGAAAACTAAGGTAGCCGGAACACAGACGTCGGAACAAAAATAACTGAAAATAAAGCAATGCAAACAAATAAGTTAGAAAGGAAGGAGATCGAAGCTTCAACCAAAGAAACAGATAAACTCGTGGGAGGCTTCAGCCTAGAAAATGAGATAAATAAGATCAAGATACCAATACCCCTGGTCGAATTGGCAAAGAATCCTGCGTACCGAAAGCAAATAACCAAAATGATAAATTTTTCAGATTTAGAGAGTCAGTCTAACGTGATAAATTTGGAAGATGATAAGCCTAATATAAATTTTGGTCCACATTTTGAAGGTGCCAAGGATACCGTCACTCCCTTCTACATTACACTAAACGTGCATGATCATCTGCTGCATAATTGCATGTTGGATTTTGGAGCCTCACATAACGTGATGCCCAAGTCTATTATGGACAGACTAGGCCTTGAAATCACCAGGCCATATGGGGATCTGTATTCTTTCGATTCAAGGAGAGTTACATGTATGGGCATGATCAAATATTTAGTGGTAACTCTTGCACAAGTTCCCGTAAAAAGTGTTCTAATAGATGTAGTTATCGTCGATATACCTCCGAAGTATGGTTTTTTATTATCTAGGTCTTGGGGAGCCAAGATTGGGGGAATCTCTTTAGCTATACATGACCTACGCCACGATTCTTGTTTTTGGTGGACAATTCACTAAGTTATACAGGGAAAAATGATTGGCATATACAGTAAGTGATCCACAGAATCCTAATAATTACCCTATTTATGTTGCCGATCAAGACCTTGGAAATTGTATTTTATCTTTTGATGATGGTGTAAATAGTGGTACAAAAGAAAATTATATAGAGGAAAATAAATCAAAAAATATAGATGAAAATGTGTATAGCAATGGAATTTGGAAAATGTTTTTTGATGGCGCTTCATCATGTGAAGGAGCGAGCGCAGGAGTAATTTTTATAGCACCTGAAAATGAATTTGTTATCCCCTTTCTTACAGACTACAGTGGGACATAGATTACACAAACAATGTATGTGAGTATGATGCCCTAGTCTTGGGGTTGGAAGCTTCCAGGAAACTGAACATAAAGAACTTGGAAGTCTATGGAGATGAAGAATTAATTGTGAAGCAAGTGAATTGGCAATATCAGGCCAAACACCTGAGATTGAGATCTTATAGGAACTGTGCCTAGGATTTGATGAAAAATTTCTTCTCATCGGTTAAGGTTCATTACATTCCCTGTACAGAAAATCTACGAGATGATTCATTAGCCAAAGCAACCTCAACTTTTGCACCCCCTAAAACTTTCAAACTAAAGTATCACATAGAGGTGAGGCACAGACCCTCCATACCGAACAATATACAACACTGGCAGGTGTTCGAAGATGACGAACAAATCAGAAAATTCCTTAAAATGGTGGATGATTTCGCTGAAACTCACATTAACCAAGAAAACCAAAACGACCATTTGTGGATTATGCAAGAGGGGGAGGATCCTCAAGAGTTCCAAGAAAAGATCACGAACCATCGCATGATAGTATTAAAAAACAATCAGATCCCTAAAGGACTAATCCCTCTAGAAAGACTGTTTGACCAAAATGACATGCCCTTAAAATCTACTTTGCAACCTAACCAAAAGAAGTTGAAGATTGCGACATAGGGACCAAAGAGGAGCCTAGAATAGTAAAATTATCAAAGTATCTTCCTCCTGAGATGAAAGGTAAGTATGCAGATTTACTCGATCAGTATAAAGATGTGTTTGCTTGGTCTTATGATGAGATGAGAACTTATGACACCACTGTGATTGAACACAAGATACCTTTAAATCCCGACATTAAACCTTTCAGACAGAAACTCAGGCAAATCAATCCCATCTTATTGCCCATGGTCGAAAGGAAGTTAAAAATCTTTTGGACACAAAAATAATTGTACCATTGAGATACCCTGACTGGGTAGCTAACGTGGTCCCAGTTAGGAAGAAGAGTGGAGAGATCAGACTGTGTGTAGATTTTAGAAATCTAAATAAATCCTCTCTCAAAGACAATTATCTGCTACCCAAAATGGATCACGCTCTGGAAAAGTTGGTTGGGGAAAATAGAATGTCAATGATCGACGGGTTTTTTTATTACAATCAGATTGATGTCAACGAGCACGATAAAGAAAAACAACCTTCACAACCCCTTGGGGCACATTTAAGTATGACAAAATTTCTTTTGGTTTAATGAATGCATGTTCTACCTTCCAGCATGCTATGGATATTGCCTTCGTTGATGAAAGAGATAAATTTGTGGTTATTTATCTTGATGATCTGTCCAATTTTTTTAAATCTGATGAGGATCATCTGATACATCTCAAGAAAACGTTTGAGAAATGTCGCAAATTTGGTCTGTCTTTAAATCCCAAGAAATTTCACTTTGTGATGCAAGAAGGCAAACTCTTGGGCCATATTGTGTCTTGAGATGGAATTAAAATCGATCCTAAAAGGGTCAAATCCATAGACACTATAAATATTCCTAGAAATATAAAGGAAATTCAATCATTTTTAGGAAAACTAATTTTTTTGAGAAGATTTATCCCGAACTTTGATGAAATCGTGAAATTGATCACAGATATGATAAAGAAGAACAACGAAGTCAAATGTATGGCTGAAGCTAAAGCGTCGTTTGCACGTATCAAGAAAGTTATAGGCGAATCGCCTGTGTTGGCCAACCCTGATTATCTAAAAGAGTTTCATATTTTCTCATTTGCGTTCGAACACACAATTGTGTCAATACTCCTCCAGAAGAATGAAGTGGGTTCCAAGCAACCAATAACATTATTCAGTAAAAGTCTTAGAGACACATAATTGAAATATGATATAATGGAAAAGCAGGCATATGCTATGGTGAAGGCACTGAAGGCTTTAAGAAACTACGTGTTACACTCCAAGGTAATTGCATATGTGCCCACCAGTTCTGTAAAAGATATATTGGTTCAGCCCGACAGTGATGGGAGGAGGGGTCGGTGGCTTGCTAAAATTAAAGAATTTGATCTAGAGGTGAAACCGATGAAGCTCGTAAAAGGATAGGGTTTGGCTAAGCTCTTCGCTGAATAAAATTTCAGAGCCCTCAAAATAAATGACCTACAAGAATACAAAGGATGTGTGGACATAAATGAATTCGATGACCAAATAGCTGCAACGAGAATCAAAGAGAATTTTGCCTCATCGGGTTGGTATAAAGACATAGTATCTTACCTTCTGACCCTGAAATGCCCAAGTGATTTGTCTCCATCTAAG
This sequence comes from Picea glauca, assembly GCA_000966675.3. Lineage (NCBI taxonomy): Eukaryota > Viridiplantae > Streptophyta > Pinopsida > Pinales > Pinaceae > Picea > Picea glauca. The sequence goes on along the minus strand of JZKD02S0113572.1, from coordinate 4,499 downwards.
CCCAGGACACTGAAATTGCATGTGGTAAAGTACTATATATCTGAAAGCCAATTTTATTGGAAAGACCCTCTAGGATTTCTACTGGTTTGTTTAGTAGAATCAGAAACAGAAAAGGTCATAAACGAATTTCACAAAGGAGTATGCGGAGGACATCACATGTGGAGAGAAACAACTTATAAAATCTCAAGGGCAAGATATTCCTGGCCTAAACTATTCTCAGATGTCAACGCCAAAGTCAGATCCTGTAACTCTTGCCAATTATTCGCAGGCAAGCAAAAACTCCCAATGTTACCTTTGGTCCTGGTTAAAATGGAAGCCCCATTTCGACAATGGGGGTTGGATTTTATAGGCGAAATTAACCCACATTCTAGCGCTCAAGACAAATGGATCCTGATCACTACAGATTATTTCACCAAATGGGTGGAAGCTATTTCGACTAGAAAAGCGACAGATTCAGTGATGAGAGATTTCCTGGAAGAAAACATATTATCTAGATTTGGATGTCCCCAAAAAATAGTTACAGATAATGCCCAGGCATTCAAATCTATGGAAATGGTCAGCTTTTTCCAAAAATACAATATTATACTGGGTCATTCTACGGCATACTACCCCCAAGGCAATGGGCTCGTCGAATCATAAAATAAAAGCTTAATTACCATAATCAAGAAAGTGTTGAACGAAAACAAAAAATCTTGGCATGTGCATTTGAAGTATGCCTTGTGGGCGAATCAGTTAGGTACCAAGAAATCGATTGGCACTTCTCCATTTCAAATGGTATATGGGACTGACGTAGTTTTACCCATAAATCTGGCCCTACCCATGATGAAACTTTGGCAGGATGAGAAAGAAGAACCGAATCACATCACAAGAAGAATAAATCAGTTGATCGAATTTCAACAAAACAAAATGGAAGTGGACGAAAGAATGTAGAAATATCAAGACAACATGAAAGCACTGTTTGATCATAAGGCTAAAGACAAGGAAATCCTCCCTGGCGATTTGGTTTTGAAATGGGATGCTAGGAGGGAAGACTTGGAAAAACATGGCAAATTTGATCATATATGGTATGGACCATTCAAAGTCACAGCTTCTGAAGGGAAGAACTCATTTCTGTTAGAAAGTTTGGACAATAAAATCTTCAACGCCCCTATCAACGAGTGTTATTTGAAGCACTATATGCAATAAATGATTTCCAAAATTCCATTGTATATACTGGTTTGTGTTTTATGTTTTTGTAGCTTTTTGGTAAGTTTTACTTTCATCGCAAATAAAACAGGTTAGTGATCTCCTAGAAGTAGGGATATGAAATATTCAACACATTGAATTCCATAAATCTTAAAACCCTTACACTCTTCATGTTGTTTTCTTACAGGATTCTGGTTTACAACCCAAACATCAAAAAGAAGAAAACAGATGGTCATGTATCGGGAAATAAATTCACCCGAAAAGGTGATAAAAGATAAATTACTAAGATGAGAACGAAATGGTAAAGAAAAGGTATGAATTCCCGAAATATCTAGATTTCAAATGAATGTCACTTAAGTGCAACAACGGTCTCATGAGTATGAACATATTCGATCGATATGTTATCAAAAGAACAAATTTTTATTGTGGATTCTAAAAAGTTCCCCTGGATAACATAAAAATAATTAAAATAAATAGAAGAAGTAAAGCATCCTCAAAGAAAAAGTTCCAAGAGTCAGGATTGTGTTATAACACCCGTGCTTATGAAATCCAAAACCCTCTCTGTCACTATCTTCCAAATCTTTGGTTTTTTTTTTCCCCTGAATCTAGATGCCTTCCCATGGCCTCCACAGAAGGAGAAGAGGTTACACTTTAGCTCTGAAAGCTGAAAAATGGTTTGCTTTAAAAAAGGGGGGGCAAGTCCTCATAGCTCCTCGACTCTTACTGAACTAAGATATGCATAGGCTAATCCTAACTCTCTTAGTTATTTCAACAAGTTTTAATGATTAGTCTTGCTCAAAAGAAGACCCCTAGAAATAAATTCTCCCATAAGTTTTCCTATAGAATAAGATATTTTGAAGGTCAAAGGAAAACTATTCCAGAGTAATCAAAGTGAGTTAATAGACCTCTGTTGCAAATTTATACACAGATATCACCCCTGGTATACTCTTTACTAATTGATTGCCCCCACTTCATGTCAAAGAAAAATAGAAGACAGATGGTGAAAGGAAATTCAAAAATTGATTTCCCCCATCTAGTCCGAGAAGAGATGATGAAAGGAGATTCATAAAATGATTTCCCTCATCTCGGCATTTAAGTGCAAAGTTACAACTTGAAGTGGTGAAAGGAAATTCAATAAATGGAATCAGATAACTTCACCGAGGTACTGAACAGGCTCGCTGGCAGTGAAGCAATGTCTAATATATCTGTAAGGTTGTTATACATGAATTAGACTGTACTCTGGTAATTAGTTTTCTTTGAAACCTGATCTACATCCCAAGTTCGTGCAGGACTCCCTGATTAAAAACGTTGAAATTACTTCACCTTGATGCAATCAAAATCAACATAACCTGTTAAAATTATTAAGGATGTTTTGATTATCTTAAGCAGAACCGAACTCAACGTTAGGGAAGAGGAAGTCATCAAATGGACTAAAGTTGAGATTGGAAGGCGATTGAGTTTTGAAAGCTTTCAGGGGATAAATATGAAATATCCATTTCTCTCTGTACCCTTTTCTAAACAAGTTTTGCAGAAGCGAACTAATGACTCCATTTACCCAATAAAGGCACTTGGTCTACTGTTCTTCTCATCCCGCAAGGAGACGATATCCCTAGTTGGAGCCTATGTTGGAACACATGTGATTTTTCAAATAATCCTTTTATCAAAAGGTTGGAGCCGCCTACTTTCTAAATAAAAAAGCGATACACATAAGCCTTAAAAAAATCGGATTTCGGGATTTCATAGATATTACAGTTATACATATCAAAGTTCTCAATATCCCGACACGCAAAATAATGAAGTTGTTTTAAGTTATCAAGATTATCAAAATGTTAAGCAGGGATTATCACTTTTTAATATAGCGCTCTTTCACGTTTCGGGAGTCAAACCTCAAAGGCCCTTCGATTTCTCGACGTGCGAAGTTGCGAAATAAACTTAAAATAAATTCGGTTAATCACACGAATAATGTTGATTAAGCCATAGTTAATCGTTATCATGATCTCGCAACTCGACGGTTTTTACCTCGAAGAAACATGTTTGTAATCTCGATACCCGAGCTCACGAAATTCGTTAATTGATCATGGTTAATTAAAAACCTAAGTCTAATCATAGTTAGTCAACCAAATCGCAATATCGCAGATTCGGGGCTCATGATCAAAGACTAAGAGTAAAATTATCCGAGACTGTGAACGCCGAAAAAGGTATTAAGGACTAATCACACTTAATTAAAGGATTAAACTGGATCAATCAATACCTTAAATAATTTTTAACCCGTACAGCTTACAGACAAAGAATTAAACATTTTTGTGATCTTCCCAAGTCTCGAATTATCAAACATTTACAACATTTATAAGAAAATTAATGAAATGATCGATAGTAAGATCCAGTTTTATCTCCAAATATTTCTATCAAATGATTTAAACGCTCTGTCAGCAAGGACTCGCACAGACTTGAGTGCTCAAAATGGAAGGTTTTTCGTCATTATTTTAATTTTTCTTCTATTTTTCACAGAGTTGGTTTACCAAGATAACCTTTGTCTGTGTTTTCATTTTCTATGAAAGGAGACCTAATCGCAAGGTTCTATATCATGGCTCCACGGAAAACGCCCAAGAAAACTGGCGAGAATTCAGGCCAAGGTTCAGATATTATTTCTGATACCTCGCCTAGAAGCATCAACATTGTCAAAACATGGACAGATGTCTCCAACGTTTTGCAATTCGAGCTGATAAATTGTCCAGACGATTCCATTGATAATGAAAAAGATGACTTATCCAGCAAATACAAAGTTGTTTCTCAGTCAAAGATACACAAGATAGCAACAAGGCCGCCGATTTTTCCCTATTATGATATGATCAAATGGGTGCTGGACCATGTAGATATCCCGGCTAGGACGATATTCAATGAGAAGAAGGTGGTAATTGGGACATTCAGGCCAGAGCATCTGCAAAAAATTTACAAGTTGTCTCCCACACCAAGATTTACTCACAACGCTGAATTCTTAGAGGGTTTCAAAAAGAAATAATGTGAGCAATTTGGGAAAATCTTATCCGACTTGATCAAATATTGGTGTTCGCACCCAGCGAAATTTAGAGCCGATTCCAATGGAATTTATTCAATCTCATCGTTAGAGCCACAATTCATGTATATACTAATGATGGTTTGTAGACTGTATGGGAAGGAGGACACCACTCACTTCTTTCTCCCGTGTGTTACACATTATTTTCGTCATCCCTATGATCGTTAATGATGTAAACCTATCTATTGCCTTTAGAGGGGTCACAGTGGCCTGAGTTCCTGAAGAGAGAAGGAAGAAGAAC
>JZKD02S0113561.1:14323-24423 GCA_000966675.3 Picea glauca | reverse complement strand
AATCAAGGATAATTACAAGGTGGGTGTGCAATTTTCCCGAAAGCAAGGAAGGCAGGAAAGATATTATAATTTCAGTAATAATAGCTACTTTCAATCGACTGAAAATAATTTATGTAATTTGTGCAGATCTTTGGCCGAGAAGATATGCGGCAGATTGCTAAGAAGTTTAATATTGAAATACTTGACATTGTCTTTCTAAGCGACAGAACAGCGTGTCTTCCCCAGGGATTAAATAATTTCCATTCACACAGTGCAATATTAATGTTCCTCGTCACCGACAATGTCAAGTGGCGCTTTTGTGTCCGATTTACACCGGCGATTAGTCGCCAGGAATCAACTGTGGAGTACTCAGTCGTGACTGGAAACAGAGGTGGAAGAGGCGTACATGTATTTATGTGGACAGAAGAGTCTCGTTTGTTTAAAGAGTACAGTGTCCATAGGGATATCTGGGTATCTTTACTCGCTGAGGAGAGGATTAGGAGTAGTAGTAATAATGTGGAGGAAGCGAGGGGATGGATAGTGATGGTGGATAAGAAGACGGATGTTTCACAAGTTTGCAGAGAGATGATATGGCATATCCATAAACGCATATTTCTTTCAATCAACAAAACAGAAATCCTGTTCTGTTATGTTATAATAGACTGTTTGCATATCCTCTATGTGGGGGATTCTGTTACCCATTGATTGAGGCTTTTGCAACTTGACATTGGTAATGATATTTTGGCTTTATGGTACAAGAAAATGAAAATTTTCAATTTAAACTAATAAAATAAAGCAATTGCACTGGATGGTACTGCGAATAGATTCATGATAATCTAGTTGGATGGTTCTTTACTACGAAATTTTACAGTAAATACATAAAGCAATAAAATTGACAATCCAAATATAATTCAATTTAACAATTACATAAAATTAAATTCCAATTATATAAAATTAAATTCCATTTCAATTATCACAAAAGGTTATTAGGAAATTTTACATTTTACAATAAATACATAAAGCAATAAAAGAATCCAATAAAATTGACATTTAAAATATTGATCCAAATATAATCCAATTTAACAATTACATCAAATTAAATTCCATTTCAATTATCACATAGCATTACAAATATTAGTAACCATTACATAACGCACTTAAACAACCATATTGAATCTAATAGTTTAACTTTGTTTTTTACAACGGCTATATAACGTAGGGACATATAACGTAGGGACAGGTGAGGAAATTCGTGGTTGATTTTAGTACTGTATCACTGTCTTTTGACTTTATAATAATAATAAGTTGACCTTTCATTCTAAAAGAGAATACGTCCAACCGGAAAACCCTATAAAATTGGTAAAATGAACCTAAAGAATAAATCTCAGTCCATAGAACGTTTCTAAATGTAACAAAATGAATAAATATATCTACCAGCGATGGCTCGTCTCTGAGCTACCTAAAGAATTAAAGGGAATATTGTGCATAGCCAGCACGAAAGTATGAAATTGCTCTAATGAATGCCGAGATATCCAGCAGTCTGGAGTAAAGCAAGCTTGATATCCTCAGGTCTCATATTGTTTTTATCTTTGTCTATCTGGAAAAAGCATGAAACAAACAAATTTCGAATCAGTGAGAAAGTTGGGGACCGAGTAGCCAGCAAATGGTCAAACACGGAGGTCATAAAGGAAGATATTGATAGATGCAGAAAACCTATGAACAATGGGCTTGCATTCAAAAACCGTTGAAACAACTGATGATATCCTGGTAGATGTAGAGTCCAAACGATTCTAAAGTTCTAATTTAGAACTGTATAGATCCCTTACATAATGTAAATCACAATCAATTGCAGATTTACAGGCCATGGGATGGGAGAATAAATATGCCGGTTGCGTAGACACACTAAAGTTTACAATGCTGGCCCTTTCAAGATTTGCACTGCAGTCTACAATGCTGGCCCTTTCAAGATTTGTTACAGTAGAGTCTGGCTAGATTAAGCATGCGGTCTGGGTATGCGTACCACTACCATCGTCCAACTATCACTCCGTTAACCGAAACGCATGTGCGTGGTAACGCTTGATATCCCCCAAAAAAAACGTGGTCACTGCTCCCGATGTCTTCAATCACATTAAATTTTATTGTTGATTAACAAATAAACGCTGTGTTTCATTTATCTGTTGTTAATATTTTAATTTATGTTAATCACTTATGAGGCACTCAGTTAGCTATCAAAGTAATTTTTAAATATGATTAGGTAAATGTAAAAAAGTAAACACATAAACGGATGTCTTTATAATAGCTAGTAAGTTAATGATTGAAATCACAGCCATTTATTTTGTGTGACTACTAAGAATATTGCAGCCATATTTAATCTTGTCCATAGAAAACTTATTAAGCACTAAACCCCTATTAAATCTGCCCATTGTCAATAGGTATAAGTCTTTCGGCGTAAATATAATAATTCAGGTTAATTACGCGGAAATGCGTATACCTATTGACAATGGGCAGATTTAATAGGGGTTTTGTGCTTAATAAGTTTTCTATGGACAAGATTAAATATGGCTGGAATATTCTTAGTAGTCACACAAAATAAATGGCTGTGATTTCAATCATTAACTTCCTAACTATTATAAAGAAATCCATTTGTGTTTACTTTTTTACATTTACCTAATCATATTTAAAAATTACTTTGATAGCTAACTGAGTGCCACATAAATGATTAACATAAATTAAAATATTAACAACAGATAAATGAAAAGCAACGTTTATTTGTTAATCAACAATAAAATTTAATGTCATTGAAGACATCAACATACTATTCGAGAGCACTGACCACGTTTTTTTGGGGGATATCAAGCGTTACCACGCGCATGCGTTTCGGTTAACGAAGTGATAGTTGGACGATGGTAGTGGTACGCATACCCAAACCGCATGCTTAATCTACCCAGACTCTACTGTAACAAATCTTGAAAGGGCCAGCATTGTCGACTGCAATGCAAATCTTGAAAGGGCCAGCATTGTAGACTTTAGTGTGTCTATGCAACCGACATATTTATTCTCCCATCCCATGGCCTGTAAATCTGCAATTGATTGCGATTTACATTATGTAAGGGATCTATCCAGTTCTAAATTAGAACTTTAGAATCGTTTGGACTCTACATCTACCAGGATGATATCATCCGTTGTTTCAGTGGTTTTTGAATGCAAGCCCATTGTTCATAGGTTTTCTGCATCTATCAATATCTTCCCTTATGACCTCCGTGTTTGACCATTTGCTGGCTACTCGGTCCCCAACTTTCTCATTGATTCGAAATTTGTTTGTTTCATGCTTTTTCCAGATAGACAAAGATAAAAACAATATGAGACCTGAGGATATCAAGCTCGCTTTACTCCAGACTGCTGGATATCTCGACATTCATTAGAGCAATTTCATACTTTCGTGCTGGCTATGCACAATATTCCCTGCTTGCAGAATAATGCATCTATGACTGAGCTTCAATTCTTCCGGTAGCTCAGAGACGAGCCAACTCTGGTAGATATATTTATTCATTTTGTTACATTTAGAAACGTTCTATGGATTGAGATTTTTTCTTTAGGTTCATTTTACCAGTTTCATAGGGTTTCCGGGTTGGACGTATTCGTCTCTCAAAATGAAAGGTCAACTTATTATTATTATAAGGTCATAAGACAGTGATACAGTACTAAAATCAACCACTAATTTTCTCACCTGTCCCTACGTGATACAATACTAAAATTAACCACGAATTTCCTCACCTGTCCCTACGTTTTCCAGACATTTTAGCGATTTGTGCGTTTCATATGCCTTTCAGTAAGGTTTTTGTGTTTTTTTATTAAGATTTATAAATTTTAAGTAAGTTACCCTGTTGTTATTGTATTATTATTATCAAATAACAATATAATAATTTATATTAGCATTGTAAATTTTAAGTAAAGTATTTGTGTTTTTGCATTGATATTGTAAATTTAATTAAGGTATTATATTTTTATTTTATCATATTACCACGAAATTGCATAAAAAGGATTGCATAAGAGTTTCCACTATAATCGATTATAATGCAAAGTTAATTATTAATTTTCGTTTAAGGTTAAGTAATAGTGTATTCAAATTATTATGAATTTGGTATTAATTTAGTTTTTAATTTTATTTTTAATATTTAATATAATAAAATGTAAATAAATAAAAAAACTTCTCTTTAAAATTTTATTAGAAAATATGTTGAAATCTTATGACAAACTAAGATTCTTTTAAACATGTATTAAGCTTAACCTAAATATTGCTCATAGTAATCCTAAAAACACCACTTCAACTTTCATCACCATATCGCTGAGATCTCTTTCTTTGATTTCTTAACAACATTCAAACTATCTCTTTGTTCCCATGCCCAAGGTAGTTGTCACTTTGACTTTACATTTTTGTATAACTTTTAATCTTTAATATTTAATATAATAAAAAAAAAATGAAATTTTATTAGACAATGTATTTAAAGTCTTATGGTAGGCTTAACTTCTTCCAAACTTGTACTAACCTTAACCTAGGTATGACTCATAATAATTATACAAACACGGTCCTCCTCTCCAAATATCATGACTATATAGATAAGATATCATTTGTTTTTTTATACAAATGACATCTTCTACCATGATTTCTTTATAAGTGGCATCTTTTGCTTTGATTTTTTCAACAAGATTCAAATTATCTCTTTGTTCCCATGCTCAAGTTAAAGGTTGCAATGGTTACTCTGAAGAATCTTAAACAAATTGAAAGATTAGAGCTTACACTCGCTAGCGAGCTCATCCTTTCAATCAATATTTCATCTCAACTTCCACTTGACTTGAAAAGTTTTATGGATTCCTAATGTTTAACATAGGAATAATAGCTAGTATAGATTTTATTTACAACTTAAGCTATGTTGTGCACAATAAACTGCATTCTTCTCTCCAATTTATTCCACCACACATCCATTTTCCTACACCTTTTATTAGGTTCTTGTCCTTGTTCACGATCTCTTCTTGATGTTTCTCTAGTTAGCAATATCGTGCAGACAATCTTCCATATTGATCATGCTGATTTGACCAAGGGAGAATGATACATTCATTCATGGGACCATGTTGATTTGGCTAGTAGTGAATGGCCCAGGGGAAATCTTTCTCCTATTAGTCATGTTGATTTGACGAGGAGTGAAAAATACTCGAGATGCTCCCACATTTGCTCTGGGATGGAGTGATCTATTTTTTATAGAGAAGATTTGATTTTTTTACAAGTCTAGTCTAATGTTGAGGATGTAGGCTCAAGAGACCTATTGTGATGAAGGGATTCTTGGTGAATCTACTTGAGCCTTATATTAATTAGACGTGTAATAATCATCAACACAAATATAATATATAAATAATATATTTATATTATAATGTATAAATATACAAATAATCAATAATTAATAATTAATAATAAATTAATTAATGAAAAGACAATAATGGAAAAGACATGTCCATGAATGAAAGGGAACTCACCCCAATTATATATATCTAGGCCCTCAATTGTAAAAGTCATCTCAAATATAATATTTACTTACAATAATCTCTCATCAAGTTCGCTAAGCCTTGTTGAGATTATCAGTGTGTAATTATTCTATGATAACAATAGCATTTAAATCATAAGGTAATAATTATAACAATATTTTTCTTGAGATGCAAGTTATGGAAAAACATACGATAAGGGAGGCTACTTAAGTACCTTAAACATGGAGTCCAAATCCAAATCTTTTAAAGATACAACCCCTATATCCTATTGGGAATGCTTCACTACTCTACAATAATCAAATTAGATGCTAATGTTCCTTTATCTCAGGGTCATATTTAAATTATATTACAAATTTAGCTATTCATGTCTCTAAGAAGATAGATTGAGAATTCTTCACTTCTCTACAATGATCAAATTAGATTTTAATGTTCCTTTATCTCAAGGTCATATTCAAATTATATTACAAATTTAGCTATTCATGTCTCTAAGAAGGTAGACTTATTGTATGTGTACCTTAAACTAGGTTGCTCAAACCAAGTTTCTATAATCAACATAATGTATGGAGAAGATAAAATAGGTTCTACATAGAAAAATTCTTTAAAAAACCATTGATACATGATAAAAAAAAATTTTAAATATTTAAAATTCATTGATATGGTAACTATAGTTAGATATTAAATAGTTACATTTACTAATGAAAAAACCTAAATTAATCGTTGCTTATGTCATGACATCTCAATATTATTTAATGATAATTCAATTGTATCATCTCAATTAAGAGAATGCCATGCCCCAAACCCCTATGTTTAAACATACAACAATTCAAGCAACAAAAAATGCAAATGTCCAAACTATTTTTGAAAACTATTTTCACATAATCTGAATTTTTATGTTGTTGAAGCCCCTTGCCATATTCATTTCATTGCTCATAGACTAGTTCAAACAATTCTAATCATAGGGGGATAAAAAACTGAATTTTCTAACCTATCCTCAAGGAATTAGAAAGAAAATGAATATTTGAAAACATTCGAAAGTGTTAGAATCCTATTGGTTTTTTATTCACCTAGTGTTTTAAATAATGCCTACAAAATCCATAACATGAAATGGCAAAGTTTGTATACCTTTTGACATGAGCCTCTTTTACATAGAGATAATGATTTTTTTTTGTTCCTACTAATCTTTTTGAAAAAGTGTTCTTTTCATGCTTATTCCGAGAAGGTTAAAATTGAGCTTTAACAAGAAGCTTTACCACTACCACATACATATGTTAAGAAAGAAATGGCATTATGACTTAAAATATTAATCTTACTATAAACAAGGAACATAGTTAATTCATGTGTAGTGTAAATCATTGAAAACAACTTCTTGTTGAATCTTTTTAAGCTTTTTTAGGGCAAGTTTTAATGAGGAATAAGTTATTTTTATAAAATATAAAGAGTATGTCCAAATAATAGTTTTATGATTGCAATTTCTAAATATCCTTGCGAGATTTCAATTTAATGAAAAGTAAATTAAATCATTGTAACATCTCCGTTTTCAATCCATATATATATATATATATATATATATATATATATATATATATATATATATATAATTTCCATAAAGAGATAAGAGGTATGAATTTATGTGGACAAAGTCATTCCTAGATAGAAAGCTTATCAACATCACTCTCAAGACCTACCAAATTCACGAGTTGAAAGTGATTCTCAACTCAAATGATTTCGTGGAGTTTTCTCTTAGATTTCCAAAAAGATATCTTCTTAGATAAGTTAATTAATATTTTTCTTAGAGAAGTTGTCTTGGACTTTTGTTATGGTTTCGTGGAGTTTTATCTTAGATTTCCAAAAAAAAGTATTTTTTTTTTGAGAAGTTAACTAATATCTTTCTTAGCGAAGTTATCTTGGACTTATTGTTATTAAGCTGGGAGCAAATTGTAAAAATATATCTTCCTAACAAGTACGCATGACCATCAAATACTTTGTTTTTTTTTTCTTCTTCTTTCCATTTCACATGTAAATATATTCAATAAAAATAATACAAATATTCAATATTAAGTAAATACACTCATCATTTCGTGCCTTTGAAAAGACATTTACTTGGATTCAATCTAATTATAATCACATCTCTCATTTTCTTAATACACTAACATCCTTGGATGATCTTTTGTACGTTACGACATTTACTTGGATTCAATCTAATTATAATCACATCTCTCATTTTCTTAATACACTAACATCCTTGGATGATCTTTTGTACGTTACTATTGCCATTGTATTGCAAAGATCCTTCATATAAATGGCTCTTACCTTGCTCATGAAAAAGGGGAAGGCGACTCGATAAGGTCCTCTCTAGTTTTCCTAACTCAGAAAGAATTGAATAAAAAGTATAAATGTGTGGATAGAAAGTGAGGTAAGTTGTGGAAATTTAATCAATATTTATTTCTTGGGTATATTTATTTTTTGGGTATTTATTATGAGGAAGTTTATTTTTTACATAAAGTTCTTGATAAAGTGTTTCCTCCACGAATGGTTATGGAGTATGTTAATCAATGTAATGAATTATAACGAATGGGTGGGTGAACATACTTAAGTTGAAGAGATGTTTCTACAACCACACGTGTTATTAAAATTTTGGAAACATTTGACAATTAGGAATATAAATTTGCGCGGGATAGAACTTTGTTGGGTGAACATACTTAAGTTGAAGAGATGTTTCTACAAGCACACATGTCATTGGAAACATTTGACAATTAGGAATATAAATTTGCGGGGGATAGAACTTTTCTGGGCAAATTGACCCAACTTAAAATCATAAAAGTTATATTTTGGTTTGCACTTATTATCTTACAAAATGGATGGAAGTGAAGGCATTGTCAAATTCTAAAAAGAAGGTAGTTGAATTTATGTATGAATACATCTTCACCAGGTTCATTATTCCACGAGAAATAGTAATAGATCAAAGTCCCTAATTTACTTGACATCTTATTAAAAATTTGGTTGATTAATATAGATTTCATCATAGGAAGTCCAATCCATATGATCCACAAGCAAATGGACTTGAGTAAAGGATACAAACAGGGAACTTAAGAAAATTTTAACAAAGATAATGTGGATTCATAGGAAACATTGGGAAAAATAAACTTGATGAAGTTATTCCTTAAACAAAGTTTGAGATTATGACTCTTTGAACAACATTAGAGCCAAGATATGAGCTTTATGTAACATAGGAGGAGTGGGTTTACTAGCTTAATGCCTTATATGAGATTCAATGGAAAGCATATTTTCACACAGAGGTTGTCCAATGCCAACACATTTGTTTGCATGACCACTTCATCAAGACAAAATAGTTCTAAGTTGGTGACTAGGCACTATTATATGATTCTAGGTTTAATGACTTTAATGGTAAACTCAAAACTAGATGGCTATGTCCTTATGAGAATAATGAACTCTTTAGTAATAGCTTAGATCAAATTTGTATCATTGATGAAGATAGGACCCCACTCCTAGTCAACAACCACATGTTAAATATTTACAAGAAATCATTAACCAAGGAGGAATTTCTATCTATATTGCAAGTACAAGAACACCATTTAAGTGTCATTGTAAGGAATCACTAGCTTCAGTCAAGAGTATCATCTTGATATTTTTATGATCTCACCAGAAAATTCTATAAAAAGAAAGAAAAACAACACATAATAATAGAAAACATAATAATAATTCTTATGAAGAAAAACCCTACATGGAATTATAAGACAAGGGAGTCCTTGAAAACTAGCTTGTTGGTGAGTCCTCCTTTGCAGAAATAATAAATTCTTATCATGAAAACCCCCTTGCGGGAACCAAAATACAATAGACAGCTTGGAAACCAACTTGCTAGTGAGTTCTCTATAAGAATACCAATAACAACAACAACAACAACAACAACAAATAAAGATTGAACAAGAAGGCAATATCATCAACAAATTGTCATTGCTCCAACACCACCAAACTAAGGATTTTTATTACTAGTAATGTACATGTTCTTATTGCTATATAATCAATACATTTTGATGATTTTGTTAGGTGTTCTAGTACTTTCGAGAACACTCCAGTGCTAGGTGTTTACTTGACATGTTTCACTTACATACATATTGATGTTGAGTTCTCTCATCAATACGAAATTGTTTTTTTCATATTCTAATGACTTAATCGAGTAACAATGCTAGTACACAATTGCTCTCAATTGAACGTGCACATGTTGCTAATGATACCAATGCCACTACATAATTTTTCCAAATTGTTGCATGTACTTGTTGTTGTTTCCACTAGTAATGTTCCATCGCTTCTCACGATTCAATTGTTGATTCTATATTCCTACATAGTGGAACTTATTTCTTTCACCTCTTTCATCAATTAAATGCAACTCAAGTGTACTCATCTACTCTTTTTTTGTAATGGTAGTGAATGCTCTTTGCAAGTTCAGTTTACTTAGATTGTGAAGGATACTATTTCCCCTCATGTTTCCATAGGAATTCTTCCCTCCATTTCTCCCACACCTTATCCCATCACTACTATTTTATGGGGTGATATATTCTATGCAT
>JZKD02S0113528.1:5151-24425 GCA_000966675.3 Picea glauca | reverse complement strand
TAATATTAATAGAGCCAAGTTGACTTAACAGAGTATTAAATGCATTTAGATGTTCTGTCACATAATGTCCATCTTCCATCCTAAGATGATACAACTTCTTTCGAAGAAACAACTTGTTTACCAAGGACTTTGATTGATACAAATTCCCCAACTTATCACATAGTTCCTTGGCTATAGATTCTCCTGAGACATTCAACAAAACCAAATCTTCTAGGCAGAGTCAAATAGTACTCCTTTCTCTTTTGTCCAACTTCTCCCAATCTTCCTTCGACATACCAATAGGTGGTGTACTGGTAGTTTGTGTACTGGTAGGTTGTGTACCAGTAGCCTGTGTGCTAGTAGAAGGTGTACCTGTAGGCTATGTACCAGGATCCACATCAATCCATTGTTCTTTTTCTATAAGAAGGTCCTCCATCTTCAGCTTCCATAGCTCAATGTTTTTACCATTTAACTTCTCTATCTTGATTCTAGAAGATCTTTCCATTCCTCTTTCTGCAATCAAATCACCACTGCAAAAGCTCCCACTAAACCCAGGTTTATCATAGACCCAAGATAAACTTTCTCTATCAAGACCAAGCCAAACCCTTAACAACAAAGTCGTCCCTCTGAAGCCAAAAATGAGCTCTAATACCACATGAAAATTTTAAACTTTTGAAGTAAAGCAATGCATATAGATTCTTAAGAAAAACATAATTTAATCAATGGCTCATTCACATAGTACACAGAGATTTATATCGAAAACCCTCAACTGGAAAAACCTTTCTTATATTAATATATCGAATTTCACCATTCACTATACAATATATGCAATTTTTTTAGTTATTCCGTAGATACCAAAACCCTAATCCCTAAAACCATGATTATTTTTAGTAAACCAATAAAAATAACAAAAATCGCCCAAAAAAAAAAATCGGGGTGCTGCCCCGAATGTTGCACATAACCAAGGGGGGGCATACCTACCCCCCCTTGGGATCCCCCTAGGAAATCATCTAACACACATGGCACAAACATAGCACTAGCATGAGGGATCATTAGACGCAGTTGTCATATCTGACGCGCCCACACACACACACATGCAAAGAATATAACACATACCCAACAATACACGAAATTCAAGTAGACCCTTTGAAGGTTGAGGCTATGCTTAATATACCTCCTCCTTCCACTTTAGACCAGCTCCAAAGTTTGCAAGGGAAGGAATTTTTTTTGCATCGTTTCATCCCCAATTGTGCTGAAATGATGAAAGGATTCACTCAGCTACTTAAGAAAGGTTATGATTTTGTATGGCACGATACTGCTAACAAAGCCTTCAAAGCTTTGAAAGTTTCCTTAACCCATACACCATTATTGTTTCCCCCTGACTATAGAAGGGATTACTTCCTCTATTTAGCTACTTCATACTCTACCATTGCCATGGTATTAGTCCAAGAGGATGATTCGCATGATGAACATGTGATATATTATTTGAGTCGGAGTCTCACGACCACCGAGATGAAATACCTCCATGTGGAGAAACTGGCTTGGAAGCTGTGCAAGTTGTCCAACGTTTTCGTCATTATATCCTATTATAGAGAACCACTGTTATTTTTTATTGAAACCCTATGAAACACATCCTTACACAACAATTTCTAGGGGGCAATTACTCCAAATGGATAGTGATTCTCTAGAAGTTTGACTTAGAGTTTGAATGCGCTAAGTCTAAGAAACATTTTGTTTTCACCAAATTGATATGTGACCTTCCCTCCACTGAGACAAAAAATGTGGAAGAGGATTCATTCCCTGATGAATCCCTTCTTCTGATCAGCTATGATGACCTATGGTACAGATATATCATCATCTATCTCCAAACTAAAAATTTCTAGCCCGATGTATCTAGTACGGATCGTCATCGCATACGATATGAAGCCCACCAATACATCATTTTAGGGATACTCTTTACTGCCACGGTGTTGATTCCATTTTTTGATGATGTCTCACTTACAATGAAGATGAGAAAGATTTTAATGACTGTCACTCTGAAGCATGTGGCGGTCATATGTCTGGGTATGCCACTGCCCAAAACATCTTACAAGCGGTGTTGTGGGTGGGAAATACCTCCTATAGACTAGCACTAAGGGTTTTATCATGCATGCATAAATGACCTAAAGATTCTTACTTTTTACCATAATCCCATGCCTAGACCCCCATTACTCATATGTAAATACAAGTCTCAAGAGATTAAGTTGATGTACCTTATTCTTCATGTTTGATGTTGATCCCTTTTCGCGCTTGTTTATTCTTTGACTGCAACTCTCCTCCCAATGTTGACCTGCATTCACTAAAGACAAACAAAGAACTCAACATGCATTTGATATATGAACTAATGGGTTAGAGATTTAATCAATCATACAATCAATATTCCAATAATGACAATCTCATGTGGTGGGACGGGAAAAACAATTCTTTTATTAACTTCACAATGATACCTTACAATGATAAAGTCAGCTATTGCTCCTTGATCTTGGTCCTAGGCTCTTGTTCCACTGTCTTCCAACTGCTTTTCTCTATACTTCTCTTTGCACAAGGATGGCTAAAGGTTGGGACAAAGGGAATGCTCAATCAGGTATAGTTTCTTTACCATGATTCTCCTCTTCCAAATGGGACCCCTAACCCTTCTTTTATAGGCTAGAATAAGTTAGGTATTTGGTCGAATGTCTGGCCATGCATGGCCGAAAGGTTTAGTTAAATTACCCAAAGATGTGTGTTCCATCGGAAACTTTCCTTTTTTCGTACTTTTGTAGGTACACATGGGTTGTCTTGGGTCAGCTAGCATGTACATGCATGCAGTAAGGTAGCATGGCGCATGGGCCTTTATAAAAGGGGTTTTTAAGAAGAGTTGTTCAGCAGTGTTTTGGAAAAGAAGGAATCTGAGATGGCTTGATGCAGGGTAAGCATGTCTAGTGAAAATTAGGGTTATAACAAGCAGGTTATTTATGGCCTTATTCATTTAAGGATTGCATCACTGTTGTTAAAAAATTCCATGCTTGGAAAACTTATAATAACAAGATAAGATCTCATCCTGCTCCCTTACATCTTGTAGTTTCTTTTGGTCCATTCGCCAAATGGGGCATTGACCTCATGACATGTAACCCTCACTCAGTTGGGGGGCATGAATACATCATTGTAGCTATGGATTACTTCACTAAATGGGCCGAGGCGATGCCTACATTTGATAACACCAGGAAAAATATAGCATTGCTCATATTCAATCACATCAATACTTGGTTTGGTGTTCCTCAAGCTATCATTAGCGATCACAGTATCCATTTTTGGAACTTTATGATGTCTGAACTTACTGAAAAGTTGGGTGTTCACCATGAAAACGCAACCCCCTATTACCCACAAGCTAATGGCCGAGTTGAAAAAATCAACAAAGTTCTCATTACTATGCTTCGACGGATGATAGTAATTCATAAGAAAAGTCGGCACATGATGTTGTTCTCATCATTATGGGAATATCAAACATCTGTAAAGTCTGCCATAGGATTTACACATTTCCATCTAGTTATGGTATCAGGGTTGTCTTTTTTATTGAATGTGAAATATCGTCTTTGAAACTAGATGTTGAACTTCTCCCCAATACCTCTGCCAAAGAAGAGCATCTTTTGTATTAAATGAAATTAGATGAAACCCATCACGATGTCACCCTAGTTATTCAAACGTAGAAGAAATGAGTTAAATCCCAATACGACAAACATGTATACCCACATGTTTTTTTAGAGGGTGATCTTGTTCTCCTTTACGAACATGACCATGATTTTCTAGGGGCCAATAAATTTGAATCCATGTGCTGAGGTCCATACATTTTCAAATGTGTGTTGGAGAAGGGAACTTATGAGCTAGTTGATTATGATGGAATCCCTTTGAGTGAACCCCTAAATGGGATTTACTTAAAGAAGTACTATGATTAAGTCATTTTTTCATGAGTTCTTATACTTTAAGTGTATCATACTCTTGTGTGATTTTTTGTTGTTTGGTTTCGACCCTCAACTACTTTCCTTGCATTGTTCTTGGTTTTTATATGTCGATGTCTTTGCTACCCTACATTGGCTTCACTGATGGCGCTAGTCACAATACTCAAAACTTAGCATCTACTTCTTGGGAAATCTATGCACCTACGGATAAATTGATTAGTCTACATGGTGTTTTCCTTGGTCCTGCAACTAATAATATCACGGAATACATTGTAGTCATAAAATTATTGTCCGATGTTGTTTCTCTTGGAATCCGCTCTCTTATTGTATGAATCGATTTGCAGTTAGTAGTCCTACAGTTGAGTAACATCTACTCCATTTGAAGTCCTATGCTATTAAGGGTATATTTATGAATTCACCTCTTGGAATGTCATTTTGATTACATAGAATATCAACACATTCCTATATGTCTAAATACATTAACAGATGCATTGGCTAATTATGCGTTAGACAGACATTTGAGAAATTTATAAAATCTAATCACACTTTGTATATACAACAAGTAAGCTGGTAGAAACCTCATATATATAACGATAATTTTTTTTACAAAAAGTGTTTTTGTACAAAGACCAAAATGTCAAAAATGTGAAGGACATGGCTTCATATGCAAATATAGAATCAAGGATTCGGCTCGCGATAACACACGACTGATCGCGCTACTCTACAAAGAAGTCAACCAATAGATGCAGATACACCTATTGTATGGCATTGATAACGCTTTAGGATCTCATCAATGGAAGCATCCGGGATGTCCACTATCATCCCCTCCAAGATTTTCTCTATAGCCTCGTAGTCAGCAGTGGCTAATCCTGCTACCTCGAATCTCTCTGCTCACCTCTGAATGGGAGATGAAACTCAAGGTAGATGAGGTACCACATTTTCATCATCAAATATGTTTTGATTAGTCATTGGATAAAAGACATAAAAACATTTCATATATAAAAATTGCAAAGACATTATTAAAAAAAAATATACTTCTTACACATGTTCCCCCATTGAGAACCTTCAGGAAGAACCAAGTCTGGATCACCTCTGAATTCTAAGTCGACATATGGGTAGTCATCTACCATAATCATCTGGGGCCTCAACCAATCAAAGAAAATGTCATTATACTTGACGATAGGACCAATCACATGTTGTTCCATGAGGTCAGACCACCTCTTCATTCTTGGATGTTGTGGGGCCAGTATGCCTCACTCTATCTATAGGTGCAAGTGTGGAACCCTCTCCAAGAAGGACACCAAAATCAATTTGTATCTAAATTATTTCAAGTCACCCCTCCTATACTTGGTCAATTGTTTCTTCATGCTTCTGAGAACCAGATCACTCGAGTTGAAAAATCGGGGCTCCATGCATTCCAATGCATACTTGAAATCTCTCTGAAGGGTCATATGGGGAGCTGGACTCCCCGCCATATACATGGTGGTGTATAGGATAGTCCTTAGAGGTAATTCATGAACGTCTCGGATAACAAACTTTCTTCTATGTCTCTCATCACCTGGCATGCAATGCGTCCTGACATAATGGCTCATATGCTCGCCACATCCATTTTTACCAATCAGTGTAAGTCGAGCCCCTCATCGAGACAACCCGGTCAAAAAGTAGATATCCTCGATATCTATCTCAAGGATGTGAGCCCCCACATGGAATACATGTTGGTCTATGTCCCATATATGGACTAAGTATTCAAGCAACCTCAATTGGGCCCTCATTCCCTAGACCTTGAACAATTTTAGCAGTCCACACTGTTGGAGGGCATTTACCTTTCCCGGGTCATTCCGAGAAAACTAATATTTGTCCTCATGCTCTCTCTCCTTCCATTCCATTATCCTTACTGTAGAAAACCTGAAATGGAACATAAAAGAGGCATTAGCATCTTCATCTTTCTCCTGGACACTTTTTATTGGTAGAAGCATCTTAAAAACATTTTTACTTTGTGCATGTCACAGGCTATCTAGCTCGTACAGTGCAGAGTCATCGCATTGTAACTTAAAGCTCACTTGCGATGACCCTAGTTCGTCACAGGGCATGATAGAGGGTGCCTATGACGACCTCCGGGTGCAAGTACCCCACAAAATGCAACCTAAAAGGAAATTTCTAACCAATGAAAAGTAAAAATGAATACATGAAAAGTTGAAGGAGGTGAAAATTACCTGTCCTATGGAGACTGTTCGCCAAATGATCAACCGTGCCTCTCGCAATCCGCAGTGGAAGTTTGAGGTAAAAAGAGGGTTTTTGGAACAAAGTTTGGGTGGAGTAACAATGAAATGGTAAAAGAAGTTTTTACCCCATTTTATTAACTTTTTACTTTTCCATTTCATTTTTCATATATTATTTTATTTATTTCACCCAAACCCTAGACTTCTAATGGTGTCACAAGTGTTTTATTTTTTGCAGGTGGGAAATCTAGGAGTGGAATATTGAACATGGATACATTTTTTGGGTTTTCTTTTACACATTTGTTGTATGTACAGATCCTTTTAGAGTTTTTCAAGAAAAACTCGAAGCTTAGGTTTTTTTCTTTCTCATGCTCATAAATCAATGAGAATGTAACCAAGTATACTTTTGTCATCTTTTCATACTCGTAATGGTAAAACAAAAAATGAAACCCATGGATTATCCTTTAAGCTATTTTCACGCTCCATAAAAATGAAAATATTGTCGAGCGACCTTGTTCTTTTCATGCTCGTAAAACTATTTGAAGAAAACATTCGATGAGTGGTAGGTTATCACTTTTTCGGTCTCATCAAATTAACTTATGAAAAAGGAACTTGTGGAGTCCTCTTTAAGTGTTTTTCATACTCTCTAAACATGAAAAAAGACCAAGTTTTCTCTCTTTGGACTTGTTAAAGAAACATCGAAAGACATGTATGGGACCGAACAACTCCTTCTTAGGGTTCGTTAAATGTACTCCGAGGGACTTGTCTAAAGGATGAGCTTTCATCAACAAGAATATATTATCCTCCTCAAGCTTGCATAAAAATAAAGAGTTACTCGCCATAAATGGTGGGGGAAATTTTGGGAAAGAAATGTGTCTATGCATCTGTGTTAGTGGCAGTAATAGTCGTTCTTGAACATAATACCCCCTTTTGTCATTGAATCTGGGTTTGGAAATCCATTTGTCTCTCATTTGACCGTCTACATGTCCATGTATTGGGTCCTCCTTGAGTTAATACTGCCAAGACCATTTTCGTGTCATTCATATCTTCAAGAAAAGTCTAACCTTAATAAGCCTCCTATTGAGTCGACCATCTGCAGTTATAAATTTTCTACCATGTCATCCTTCCTTGTGTCAATTTCAAATCACCTCATGCTCTGATCTACCTCAAATCTATTACTTATTTCATTTCATTGATGGGGGATACATCAAGGCCCTCCTGTGATGAGTCTTTTCCTATCGACTTCATCTCATTATCCAGGAATAATACTTAGAAATCATTCAATATCTTAGAGCTTGCATGCCTCAATGGAAAGTTTCTTCATTTTCGAAAGTGGGTTTACATCATTGGCCCCTGATTGGAAGATTCGATCGAGTGTTCAAATTCAAATAATTTATTCACATTTTTTGGATTGTATTGGGGTACCTTGGGAGTCATTGAAATCAATAGTGATTTCCCTCGTGCTTGTTAATGGTCCTCATCATTGACCAGTAATCAAGTGGTTTCTTCCATGTTCGAATTCAAAAATTGTAATCACATGGTCCGGAAATATAGTGGTTAACCTTGCTCCCATTGGTACACCACATTCCTCTAGACTTACCCTTTCCCTCCCCCTTGGGTATCATGCTTCGAACCCTTTTTCTATCTTCCATACCCAAATTCCATCCGGAGTGTGACTTGGGCATAATACCTCTGTTATTTATGTTCCCACACCTTCCTAGGTTCTATCTGGAGGGTCTTGTCCACCTCTTCATGGAGGATCTGGCCCTAGTGGCTCCAATCCGATTGGAAACACTCATCATCTACTCACTTCTAGTTACCAGATTCCCACTGGAGGGAAATCTTATGATGGGGGACAACCTCAATTTGGGGGTCAAACTCAAACTGGATGCCTCCTCCATATGGAGGACAATATTAGATTGGAACTTGTAATTCACAATCTGAACCGAACACATCAAACATGTTAGCTCACCTTTGGAACCTTCATCTTCAAGGAAACCCGCAATCCTATGGGGGGGAACCTTTTCAAACTATTTTTACTGCACCCCCTAACTACGATCATCCATATCTGGGTTCTTTGAATCCCACTTGGGGTCCAAAATTTTAGTCTAGTACCCCCTTCCAAGGGAACATCCCTAACCAATCCAACCCCATGGGCTACATGCCTCCTCATCACCGACCGAATCTATCAGGACCTACACCTTACATGCAGACTGCTTATGGTCCTACTGGTAAAGTGATGAGACTTCCTCCCCAAAGTCACCAATATCCTCAAGTGAATAGAAAGTTTCCCTTTCTAGCCACTTTGGACGTACCTGATTTGTCTAGAATTTTGAATGATCATATCCATCACTCTCCTCATTGGCATGTCATACTGGCCAAATTACCATCGGACATCCCTAAGTACAATGGTAAACCAAGAGAGGATCCCAACAATCATATAATGACTTTACACCTTTGCTTTTCATCCAACTCTTTAATGGATGACTCCATTTGACTACATTTTTTTCAATGAACTCTCACGGGTTCAGCCGCAAAGTGGCATATTGAATTACCATGGGGTTTCTTCATTGACTTTAATACCCTAGCCATGTATTTCCTCACACACTACTTGTTGCCAATCCGTTATGAAATGGAGACTGATATTTAGTGCTTTCAAGAAAAATAAAGCCACTCACATCTTTAACCACATTCATGAGTGGAGATGAAGATGACGTTTATCAAAATTGATCTTCTCGATCAGTTATTGGCAGAATGGTTCACGAAATCCTTCGTGAATGACATCTCTCATGAAATTTCCATGGGTGGAGTTGTCATGGAAGAATAGGTGATCTGTCGTGCCCAGTACCTCGATCTTGTTTATTCACAAATGGGTACTCTTTACGATATCTTCCCTGAGGCACCTAGAAATTATACCATGACCACGTCAACAACTATGGAATTTTCTCATGTTGTTGATGGTGTGATAGGTACTTTCCATGCTCAACCTCAATCTGTGTAGACCTCTCACACCAACCCCAAATCCCATGCTTCTAATGTTCAAACTGCTCTGGTGCCCACTCCTCTCACCGATAAAACTTCAGAAGTGAACGTTGTTCAATCGACTCCTATTGGTAAGAATAAATCTAAAAAAGGGAAGGGTAGGAACAAGGAGGATAAAAATAACAACCCAAAATCTGACAAGACCAAGTCACAACCTGCTGATGATAAGGACAAACATAAACCTCTTTATCATTTCCTTATCTATGGTGATGATCACTACATGAAGGACTGCCCAAGACATGCCAAGGTCACGAAGTTCCTTCAAGGGACCCCAAAACCTCCTACACCTGTCATTTTTTCTCAGCCCTTCCCTTCTCAAAAACAGGCTCAATTAGTCATCCATGATCAACCTTCTTCCTTCACTACCTCCTATGTACTTATGTGTACCAGTGATTCAAAGAAGAACGACATCACACTTACCACTTGAGCTAAAAATTACTCTTCCTCAAAGGAGAAAGTTGACGATATACCACCTTCGTTGGTTCAATAATATTCCTCAGCTCCACCTACCAACGGTCTTCTTCATCTCGAATGACCGAGTCTAGATACAATTCTTCACCCTCCCCCAAAGGGTGTTGTTCAAAAGTCTGCTCTCAATCCTCATGTACATGTTGCCCAAAAATACAGTATTGTAGAGGATTTGGCACAAGCACCATCCACGATGTCAACCCTATAAGTCCTTCAAAGTTGTCCTACACAACATAAGGCACTGTTAAAATCTATTGGTGGAATCGACCCTATAGATAAAAATTTAATAATTTTTTACTTGGAAGATCACATTCCAAGGTTACCCCCTCATCTCGCATTTCAAATACAAGTTGATGTTGCCAACAAGAATATTTGTAGAACAGTTATTGATGAGGATGCCTCGACGTGTGTCATGCCTATTACCTGTTGGAAAGACATTGGATTTCCTCCCTTAACTAAATCACACAACATGCTCAAAGCCTTTAATGTCTCTGGATTTAAACCCTACAGTGTACTCCCTTCGTTGCCTATTACGTTAGAAGGAAAATTGGTCAACGTTGAAGTTGAGGTCTTAGACGCACCTCTCGATTACAACATTTTACTTGGTCATAGATGGATCGATTCCATGCATGTCTACTATTTTACATATGGTGCATTTTCCACATCAGGGAAAAGTAGATACCGTAGACCAACTGGCCTTCTTTAACTCTGATACTCATACTAGAAACGTACCTTTCATTGAAAACATACCCCATGGGTATGAGAATATCAGTGTGGGTCTACTAAAAGACTCAACCTTGATGGGTACATTCCTGATCCCTCCAACTGACGTTCCACCTCCTTTGGTTGCATCGATTAACATGATTTCCACCTCCGTCCATGAAACCCCTGCATCTTCTGACCCATGGATAGTACTCAAACCTAGTGATTATCTTCGCTATGGTGACCAGATGCCTTTAATTCCAGTTGAATACACTTACCAGACCATTCAATCAATAGACCCTTCTACTCCCTCTCTTTATGATTCATCTCCTGACCCATTCCATGTTATTTTTCCCACGGATGAGATGATCATGTTGGTTATGTCCATGGAAGACACTCCATGGGATGATGGGCATCATTGTTCCATTCTCTTCCTAAAGAAGCACACCTTGGAGAGTTACCAACGGATCTCAACTCCATCGACCGTTGTCGTTATTTCTTTTGTTTTTGAATCCACACATGATGTCTTATATGAAGGAAACTTAAGTACCATTTCACCCACCATCCCCCTTGACATATCTATTAAACCTGGAGTTGTCGAAAATGTGCACATTTGAGCTTCGTGTTCCACCGATGAGGTTGACACTTATAAGTCCCCTTTTCAAGAGTTTTGTGACATCTTCACATGGAGCTATGAAGAGATGTTGGGTATTGACCCTGATATTGTTGTACATGAAATTAAGACCTACCCATGCGCTAAACCTGTCTGACAGAGTCTTCACTCGGTACACCCCCGTAAAGCAACTTCTATCAAGCTTAAAGTCAAAAAAAAATTAAAACTGGCTTTATTTATCCTGTGGCTTTGACTAATTGGGTATCCAATATAGTTCTGGTTAACAAGAAACAAAGTGTGATATGTGTCTGTGTTGATTATCGGAATATCAAAAAATCTTGTCCTAAGGACAACTTTCCTACCCCCTTCATTGACCAAATCATCGACGATTGCGCCAAAAGTGAAATGTTCTCTTTGATGGTCAGTTTCTCCAGATATAATCAAATCAATATCTTACCCATAGATCAACACAAAACCGCTTTCATTTGTCCTTGGGGAACTTTTTCCTACCAGAAACTACCCTTCGGTATAAAGAACGTCGGTGCAACTTTTCAACGTGTAATGTATTATTCTTTTCATGATATTAAGCACATTGTACAACCATATCTATATGACCTGCCAGTGCATTTCATCCATCATAGTGATCATCCAACACACCTCTGAGCCATTTTCCTTCATTGTCAGTTCTATCGTATATGCTTAAACCCACATAAATGTGTCTTTTGTGTGGATTCCAACCGACTCCTGGGATTTATTCTGTCACGTCATGGGATCAGGGTAGATCCTTTGAAGGTCGAGGCAATTCTCAATCTTCATTCTCCTTCCTCACTCCACTAGCTGCAAAGTTTGCAAGGGAAGGCAAATTGTTTACGTCGTTTTATCCCAAACTACGTGGAATTAACACTCGGATTTACTCGACTACTAAAGAAAGGTTCTAAGTTCATATGGGACACCACTGCCAACAAATCCTTCGAAGCTTTGAAACTATTTTTAACCCGTACCCCACTACTTTTCCCGCCCGATTATATTCAAGAATATTTCCTTTATCTCACTGCTTCGGACTCCACCATTGCCATGGTTCTAGTCCAAGAAGAGGATTTACACGAAGAACGTGTCATTTATTATTTGAGTTAGAGTCTCACAACTACCAAATCCAAGTACTTACATGTTGAAAAACTAGCCTTGGTAGCTGTTCAAGATATCCAAAGTTTCCATCACTATATCCTATTATGCAAGACCACTCTAATTTCCGATTACAACCCTATGCAACACATACTTACATGTCAATTTCTAGGGGGAATATACTTCAAATGGATAGTGATTCTCCAGGAGTTTGACTTAGAATTCAAACATGTTAAGTCTAAGAAATCCTTGGTATTTGTCGAACTGATATGTGACCTTCCCTGCACTGAGACAGAAAATGTAGTAGAGAATTCTTTACTCGACGAATCCCTTTTTCTGATCAGTTATGATGACCTTTGATATGGATATATCATTATTTATATCCATACTCAAAATTTCTGGCCTAATTTGTCTAGCATCGACCATCGTCGTATACGCTATCAAGCCCGTCAGTAAATTATCCTCGGTGACACTCTTTATTGCCATGGGGTTGAATTCATTTTTGGACATTGTCTCATCTATGATGAGGCTGAGAAATCTTTGAATTACTACCACTCTAGAGCATGTGGTGGTCACATGTCTGGGTATGCTATTGCCCAAAATATCTTATGATTCGAGTATTTTTGGCCTTCTTTATTCAAAGACTGTATTACTGCCATCCAAAAATGGCATGCTTGTCAAACATACAACAACAAAATAAGATCACATCCTGCTCCCTTACACCCTGTAGTTTCCGTTGGACCTTTTGTGAAATGGGGAATTGATTTCATGACTTGTAACCCTCACTCAGTCTGGGGAAATGGATACATTATCGTAGCCATAGATTATTTCACAAAATGGGTCGAGGCAATGCCTACTTTTGACAATACTAGGAAAATTTCAGCCCTTTTCATATTTAATCATATTATTACTCGATTCGAGATCCCGCAAGCTATCGTTACTGATCACGGTAGACATTTTTGAAACCTTATGATGTCTCAACTTACCGACAAGTTGGGTCTTCGACATGAAAACTCAATCCCTTACTATCCACAGACAAATAAACAAGTTGAAGAAATAAATAAAATCCTTATCACTATGCTTCGTCGGATAATAGGAATCCATAATACCACCTGACACATGATGTTGTTTTCGACATTATGGGCCTATCAAATGTTTGTGAATTATGGTATGGGATTTACCCCTTTTCAACTAGTCTTTGAAGCTATCCATCGAACTTCTCCCAAACACCTCTGCCGAAGAGGAACGTCTATTGTATCTTATGCAATTAGATGAGACCCATCATGAAGGCAACATAATTATTGAAACCCAGAAGAAACACGTAAAATCCCAATATGAAAAACATGTCAAGCCACGTGTTTTCTTTGAGGGAGATATAGTTCTCCTCTATGAACAAGATTGTGATCTACTAGGAGCCGGAAAATTCGAAGATATGTGGTGTGGTCCATATATCGTCAAACAAGTGTTGGAGAAAGGATCTTAAGAGTTAGTATATTACGATGGCATTCCTTTGAGTGAACCCAAAAATGGGATTTACTTGAAGAAGTACTATGCTTAGATTATCTTTGCATGAGTGATTGTATTTTTACTGTATCATACTTTTTGTGTGCTACTTTTGTGTTATTTTTGTTATTTGGTTTCGACCCCCAACTTCTTACCTTGCATTGTGCTTGGTTTCCAGATGTCGACATATTCTCTACCCTACATTGGCTTCATTGATGGTGCTAGTCATAGTACTTAGAACCTATCATTTGCTTCATGGGAAATCTATGCACCCATGAATAAACTTATCAGTCTACAAGGTGTCTGCCCCATTCGAGCAACCAATAATATCACAGAATATAACGCAGTCATCGAATTGTTGACCGATGTTATTTCCCTTGGGATTCACCGAATGGGTGTATGACTTGACTCGTAGCTAGTAGTGATACAGTTAAGTAACATTTATACTATCTGAAGTCCTACTTTGTTACGAGTGTATTTACGAATTCGTCTCTTGGAGTGTTACTTTTATTACATTGAATATCAACACATTCCTAGATGTCTAAATACATTAACTGATGCATTGGCTAATTATGTGTTAGACAGACATTTGAGACATTTATAAATCCAACCACACATTAAACATTGTATATAAAAACAAAGTAAGATGGTAGAAGCCTCATGTGTGTGTGTATATATATATATAATGAAAATGTTTTACAAAAAAGTGTTTTCCATCTCATGACTAAAATATCAAAATATAGAGCCCATGGCTCCTACAAAATAGTGTCATGGATTCCACTCGAAACAACATCATGGATGTTGCTCGCGATATCACAGTACTGCTCGTGATACCTTATGAAGTAACTGACTAAGTGATATGTACATGCCTACAATATGGCGTGAACAATGCCTCGGGACCTCCTCGATTGATATATCAGGGATGCCTACCGTCAAGCCTTCTAAGTTCTGCTCCATCACCTCATAGTCATCGGAATCCCACCCTACTACCACACATGCCTCTCCTCGCCTCTGAATCGGATATGAGACCAGAGGTCGATGTGGCCCTACATCTGCATATTCAAAAGTCTCTAATTAGTCTTTAGATCGAAAATGAAAAAACATCTAATATCCTAAAAACCACAAAACACTATAAAAAAAAACAAAATGTCTTTCTTACCTAGATCTCCCCATTGAAATCCCTTAGGGAGAGGCAAGTCGGGATCACCTTGGAAGTCTAGGTCAACATATGCATAATCATCAATGATCAATATTTGGGGCCTTAACCAGTAAAAAAATGCATTATTGTACTTGATTATAGGGTCCGCTACATGCCGAGCCATAAGGTCACACCACCATTTCATTCTTGGGTCTTGTGGGGCTGGTATTCCCCACTCTACCTGTGCCCAAAAATGTAGGACTCTTTCTAAGAATAAAGATACCAAAATGGAACCATACCCAAACTACTTTAGGTCTCCTCTCTTTCTTTTAGTGAGTTGTGTCTTCATATTGTGGATCACACCGTCACACTAGTTGAATACTTGAGGTTCCACACATTCAAGAGAATATTGAAAATAACTCTAGAGCGCCACGTGTGGCGACGTTCTTCCTACCATCCATGCAATAGTGAAGAGGATGGTTCTGAGAGTTATATCCCTTACACCTCGGACAACCACTTTACCTTTGCGCCTTTCGGCATCAGGTTCACAATGTCGATGGATATACTCGCTCATCGTCAAGCCACCTCCTTGACCTCATGTCAAAGTCACACATGCATGTTACACATGAAATTTTCACATCTAGGTACCTCGTCCTAAGTTTCGTATAAGTGTCGCATACACCTTGACACCATGGAAAAACCTATGTCACAATCCCTAGTCAATGTGGAGGAGGGATATATTACATGAAGGAAGAAATACCAACTACACATGAATTATTATTAATATTCATGGAAAAGAAATGGATTAAGTGTGANGATCCATCTAAACCATCATCCTCATCTCATGAAGATGGTGTTATCGGTTCCATCAAAACTCAATCTATTTCCCAATCAACCACACTCTCCTCTACCTCCCCCCAAACTCATATCTCTCAGGTGAATGCAGTTCAGTCTGCCCCTTCACAACAATCTAGAGGTAAGAAGAAGAAAAAGAATAAATCAAAAAATAACAATGAAGAACCAAAAAGTTCAGCTCAAACACCTGCTACCGAAAATAAAACACAATGGAAACTGAAATTCCTGTGTATCATTTGTGGTGACGATCACTACACTCGAGACTATCCACTTTGCAATGAAGTGGCCAAAAGTTTCCAAGGAAAGTCACAACCCACTGTGCCTACTTAGCCTTTTCCACAGCAATAATCCATGGTTGCTCAAACCCCCTCTCCTAGGGGTAGTTCTAGCCATCCTAATGATGAGGCCTCACCAAGTGCACATATTTATATGTTTAATGGGATTAATTTGACCACTCTCTCTAAGACATACGACACACCAGGTAACCCTAACAAAGGAAAATACACTAATGGTACCAGTACTTTATCGGATCCATCACCATCCTCTGTTAGTCTTCCATCGGTTAATCCTCCGTCTAGACCACTTCATATTGAGAAACCCACGTTCGACTCTATCTTACACCCTCCTAAGAGCAATATCTACAAAGCTACCTTTCATCCTATCTCACGTGCTGCCCAGAACTACAACATTGTTGAAGATTTGGCTCAAGCACCATGTGCTATATCTGCATTAGAATTTCTACAGCACTGCCCTATTCAATATAGAACGCTCTTGGCTGCTATTGGCATTGTTGACCTTGAGTCATCCAACCATATCATGTTTAACTTGGACAATTATACGTCTCGACTCTCCCACCAATTTGCTTTCCAAGTTGATGTTGTTGTTCACAATCAACAAATCCATCGAACTATTATGGATGAGGGAGCCTCAACTTGAGTCATGTCTTTAGCATGTTGGAAAGGTTTAAAATCACCCACACTCAACAAATCCCCAATGATGTTATGTTCCTTCGATGGGTGAGGTTTTCATCCCCGTGGGATTTTACAGTCCTTGCCCATCCAATTGGGTGGAAAAACTATTACTGTTGATGTCGAGGTGGTCGATTCTCCCCTCGATTACAACTTGTTACTTGGAATAAGTTGTTTTTATGCTATGATTGTCTTTGCCTCGTCGGTCTTTCAATGTGTACAATTTCCTCATCAGGGCAAAATTGTCACTATTGATCAGTTGGATTTCTGCACGACCGATGCTCACGCTCCTGCTACCAACAATATTCCTTTCTTGGGAGACCGCAAGATCATGTATGAAAGTGTTGGTTTTGGCTTACTGAAAGATTCTAGCCTCATGGGTACCTTCCCTACACCACTTCCACCAACTACACATCATATTGCCACTGTCGATATGATTTCGACTGCGGCTTATCAATCTTTGGAATCATCTGACCCTTGGATTGTACCTAGACCATTGGAATTTGATGCACTAGGTGACATTGTGCCACTCAGTCCAGCTGAACCATCATACGTTTCTATCCAATCTACTTCTCCCTCATTGGATGACCAACATCTATTGGCACCTGACGGTTCCTCGATGCAATCACGATTGAGTTCCTTGCCATTTGCGATCGATTACATTTCCCCAATTTTTCCCTCGGATGAATATATCATGGAAATGTTGAGCATTAACAAGATACTTCAAGATGATAACCATCATCGATCCTCTTTTCTTCCACCTCATGAAGAAATTCAGGTAGATATACAGTCTATCTCCCCTCCTGATGTCGATTTTCAATTGTCCCCCATACCTTCAACTTTCTATGATTTGGATTTGGTAGTTGACATGGTGATTTATTCAGTAGGGCTATTGGAGCCTGATCTCCTTACCCCTGTTGTGGCCCTCGACATGTGTTCCTTCCAGAGTGATTATCTTCCATCCAGCGAAGATCTCTTGGGAGCCATGACTGATTTTTGTCCCTTGACATGGTATCCTTCCATAGCATTATCCTCTTGGAAGCCATGATCAAGAAGAAGATACGAGCATAGTTTTTTCCTCTCTATAGAAATCTCATTAAAAAATGAAACAGGGGTCACGAGCATAGTTTTCCTCTCTGTTGCAAGCTCGTTAAAAAATGAAACAAAGGCTTTGAGCATAGTTTTCCTCTCTATAGTAAGCTCGTTAAAAAATGAAACAATGATCTGTGGATCGAACCCGGAACGCTGAGCATAGTTCTTTTCTATGTCAAGCTCGTTAAAAAATTCAATAGTGACCTCTCTTGAACCTTCTTTTCATCCACCCTTCTTTTTTTTCTCATCTAGTAGATAAATTGGTGACAACCTCAAAGTTGGTGAATGAATTGAAGCTTGGAGGGCATGTCTCCAGCCTTTGATGATCATTCTGGAGTTAAGCCACAAGATTTCAAGCTGGGGGCATACCGAGCTTAGTATTTGTTCTTTCTCATGCTTGTAAATACATGAGAATACATCCGAGTAAACTTTTATCTCTTTTTCAGACCTGTATGGATACACGAAAAAGGAACCCCCTAGAGTCATCTTTAAGCTCTTTTCAAACTCTCTAAACATGAAAAGATTGTCGAGTGATCTTGCTTCCTTTCCCACTCGTTAAAATATTTGAAAGGGCATATTTCGAGTGATAATTTATCTCTTTTTCGGCCTTGCAAGACTAACATTACGAAACAGGACAACATTGGAGTCTTCTTTAAGTTCTTTTAAGACTCTCTAAACATGAAAAGATTGTCGAGCACACTTGTTCTCTTCATGCTCTTTAAAGTATTTGAAGAAAACTTCTATTGAGTGATATTTTATCTCTTTTTTCGATCTCATCAGACTACTTTACGGAAAAGGAACTGAGATATTTCTCTTTTAAGTGTTTTTCTAGACTCTATAATCATGAAAAACCTTTGAGTTTTCTATCTTTGGATTCATTAAAAAAACATCAAAAAACCCATATGGGACAAAACCCTTACTTCTTCCAATTCGTTAAACAAAGGAAGAGGAACTTACCGAAGGTGAGTTATATCAAGCATGTGTTACCCTCCTCGAGCTCGTTAAATTAAAAAGCGGTAATTGTCTATCTGGATGGGGGGGAAAATTGAAAGAAGCAAGCCAAGCAATTTTTGAGAACATTACTAGTAACTCTTAGAGTCACCCTTAAACATGACACTTTGTCTTTGCACACATCTTAATCTACCAAACCTCTGCACTAAACCAATCCTATGATTTGTTGCACTTCTAGGTGAGATTAGTGAATAAATCTGGCTAGATTGTCTAATCTTGCTCAGATAGCCCCCAGGGTAGAATAGATTCTTAACCGAACAGTCTAATATGGGTTAACAGTCATAGGAAGCTAGGTTAGAACATAGGATAGTTGCTTTGTTGCTTCATTTCAATAAGAACCAATTTGATGTAAGTGATGCACCATGTTTTTAGGTACTTAAAAGATCGTTTGCCCAACCCCATGGTGGTATCTATTTGAAAAACCTTGGAAAAACCCATAAAATTCATTTATCCTAAGTTTTCCATGACGCATGTGTATGTTCGCGCCCTCACTTATGCTCCCTGCACATATCAAAGGTCCTTATCGTGGCACCCATATCTACAGTGGACAGAGCATTCCAGACCCCCCTGACTGTTCTACCTTTAATG
>JZKD02S0113494.1:305429-317243 GCA_000966675.3 Picea glauca | reverse complement strand
AAAAGGGGACATGTGTTATTGATATCACAACTTTTCGATTTATGGTTTGATTTTAAGATTTTGGTTACAATGATATTAGTTGTTAAGGTCATGGTGTTGATTTTAAGGTTTTGGTTGTTAAGGGAATGGTCATAAAAGGTTGAAATTTTAATAGTGAAAAAAATGTGTTATTGATGGTATCACTTTTTGATTCATGGGTTGATTTTGTTGTTTTTGACAAAAAAAATGGGTTTTTTGGAGTAGTGTTTTCATTTTGAGGTCATAGTTCTCGTCAAGTCAATAACTATATTACTAACATGTGTATGGGTGAATTTAATGACAAGATGAAAAAATTGAATGTAGATGGTGGTGTGCGGAGAACTATCTCGTTACCAACAAGATAGTGGTGCCATTGTTCGAGTATATGATTTTGGTGAACTAGCACATATAATTCTCTCCAATAGGTGTTGTAATTCAACTTGGTTCCTTGAAGACCTTTAAAATGATCAGAAACATAGAGTCGTCCTTATTTTAAGTACAACACCTATCACTTATCGGGAAGAATTTACATAGGAAGGCATAGAACTGGTTTGGGACATTAAGCTTTCTTTAGTTGGTGAAAGCCCAATAGGTGTTGTAATTCAACTTGGTTCCTTGAAGACCTTTAAAATGATAAGAAACATAGAGTTGTCCTTATTTTAAGTACAACACCTATCACTTATTGGGAAGAATTTACATAGGAAGGCAAAGAACCAGTTTGAAACATTAAGCTTTCTTTAGTTGGTGAAAGGCCTGTTTGTGGTGAAGAACTATTGGAAAACCTTGAGATGTGAGAGTTGAGAAATGTTTGGATATGTAACTCCCACTTGTCTTTAGTGTGATCATATTGTGATTATTAAGTTTATTAGTCATTATTAGGTAGAGTTCTAGTCTCTACTATAAGAAGTATGTTCCTAGTTTTTAGGAGGTTGTTGAAGCCTAGCTAATTTAAAAGATTCTTTCCAACCAATTAACTTCCTAGATTGGTGTAAAGTTGAGATATTTTCTCAACCAAATATATAATCAAGGTATTTATTTTTCTTGTATCTTGAAACATCTTTATTGTATTTATATGTGTATCATTACATTGAATGAATAGAGATTCTATCATAATTTTGGTTTGTGATTATTTCTACTCTCCCTCTACCATTTCTCAATATAATATAATATCAGAGCTAGACTGGACTTTACTCATCGAGGGAAATGAAAACCTACGTAGAGGAATAGATTCACATAGGAGAGTAGAGTGTAAGTATTTGTCCATTAGTAGTTGGTGTATCCACTGCTCACAAAGGTTATGGGAAATGTTAGTCTGTGGATGCCAGTCTGAAAAAGAGAAGTCGCCATCTTTTTATGTGGACTGCTCGCTGTGTAAGGTGGAGGGCTGCTGAGAGGCTTCCCGGAGGTGCTACTTCCTACCTACCTGAAGGTAGGAGTAGCCGTTGAAAGCAAGGTGAAATTGGAGGGTTGAGAACCTGCAACCTACCTGAAGGTAGGAGTAGCCGTTGAAAGCAAGGTGAAATTGAAGGGTTGAGAACCTGCAGAGTGAAGCTGCCGACGAAATGGTCTGAGCGCACGCGTGTTTGCTCGCATGGAGGAGTGACGACCTGTAGAGGAGCCTCACTTGTAAAGGAAGTTGCACCGTGAAGGAGTTGGCGGCAAATTACTGCTGCATTAAAGTATCAGGTCCCTTGTTTCTCTTCTTCTCATGTGCGAGGGATTCGCTGGGGAAAATTATTTTGCCTTGAGAAGTTTCGAAGCGATTATAGGTTAAGGCGAAATAAAGAAAGATAACGTGTTATACCTGATTGACAACATGAATACTGCAGGGATGGAGATGATTGTGTGGTAAATGGAATGCATTATCGTAGAGCTAGTGAACCACCCGGAGATTTAGTAGAAGATCTGAGAGGAACTGGACGCCGAACCAGACATTTTGAAGCTTCCATACCTGCAAGTAGTTATGAAAGAATCCTTGCGCTTAGACATTACGTTCACATTCGTCCCTTGTTGAATGTTTCCCAGATGAAGCTTGGAAGGTACGACATCCCAACGGGGAGCAAAGTGCTCGTCAATATCTAGTGGCTCGCCAACAATCTCGAGTTGGGGGACAACCCCCAAGGCTTCATTCCCTAGAGGGTTTTTGCAGGACGACCATAAAATTGAATTCCATAGAAATGATTTCAGGCTCCTTCCATTTGGCGTCGGGAGGATAAGTTGCCCTGGAATCCACATGTCTCTCTAAAATCTGGTGATCACGTTGGGAGTCATGAGGTTGATGACATGTTGATAACTAGAGTGTATAAATTTTTCTTCAGGATCTTGATAATGAAGGCAATAATCACTTTTTCAACTATGAAGGCAAGCTAGTCACTATGTTCTAAGATTTGTCAATGTTTTCCTTATAGATTATAATTAGCGTACTTCATTATAAGTAATGATTTTTCATGATGTAGCCCGCATAGGTTTGGTTTAGTGGTTGGTGGACGTGATGTTAAGGTGTTCGTGTTGCTAAGCAGTCACGAGTTTAAACTTTGATTTACTCGAAAACGTGCTTGCGGGCAGTGCAATTCTCCCTAAATTATCAGTGCAATTCTCCCTAAATTATAAAGTAATCGGCAGAATTCGACCCCGTATCATGCGAGTACAATACTGCCAACAAGTACAATACTACCACCATTACCGATTCCCCCGGTCATTAAAAAAAAAATTCTTCATGATGTAAGGGCTAATCTACTTACTTAAAGTAAAGTTCGAATCATTACTAAAAATAAATACTACATATAAGCAGGAGGAACTCAAGCAACTATCGAAGAACCAACAGACCCTTGCCAGGTAGTCGATTTCTGGTCAAACTTTTCATAGGAGAGATCATGATAATGCGTCGTTCTGTAGGATTTGGATTTCATTTCGTTCGACTTACCCTGTTCATTGCGAGGATGTTTTATTTTTAAACTTGAATGAATGTTGTGCCAATGACAAGTCTGTAATAGAATTTCTGATAGGGGTTTTACCAAAGGACTTCGCACTAACAGAAAAATAATTCGATAGCTCCAGGAATCGATTGGGTTGATTACAAGGAATTAATTAAAAATTTGAGACATCCAAACTGGAATAAAACAAAACGCTAATCAATATAAAACTCAAATTAAATTTTCAACATAATCAATGCAAGACTCTAATCAGAGTCGACCTATGGGAGAATGATCCATATCTAAGTTCTTCAAATTTTCCTAAATTAAAATAGGTTAGAATGATTATTCAATTTATATCTAGAGGAATTTCTTCCAAGGCTTTAAAGTTTAATTACAGCGCATCTATTCTGATGTATTAACTTGAACCTGATGCAGGGAATTTTTCTAAAGATGATAAAAAATAGGTATTGAGGTCTAACAATCTAACTATTAATTCTTGTCAGTTGAAAAGATATTACAGTTCGTTGCATTATCACCAAGGTTCTAAACATTATACAAATAATTCAATCAGTTCCACAATACTGGAAATGTGGCTATTTTTACAGAATAGGTATTGAGGTCTAACAATCTAACTATTAATTCTTGTCAGTTGAAAAGATATTACAGTTCGTTGCATTATCACCAAGGTTCTAAACATTATAAAAATAATTCAATCAGTTCCACAATACTGGAAATGTGGCTATTTTTATAGAATTTTAAAAGTATTCCATATGAATTGAAGATTACATAAAGGCCTATCAATTTTCACCCATATTTTCATAAATTAGCTGCTATACAATAATGTTGATGTAGGAGGATAAACTTCAATTGAAGACTGGCGTCAAGTCCTTTCTTCTTCTTGATAATCCTAGAGACTTCACCGTTACCTCCCAACCAACATAGGGGGTACTTTTCTTCCTCATTAGTCCCCCGAGCCGCAAAGGGGCCACACACAAAAACCAGAAACCAATAGCTCCAAACTTGCCTCGCTAGAGAGAGCTTCCACCCTTTGCCAAGTTTTGGAATCCCAACTCTCACTGGGTGAAGAAAAATTTTGGCAGCATAACCGTACTAACCAAGGTGACCCCCTCTCCCTTTCTCTCCAATTCTTTTATAGAAAAATCCTCAATGACACATGTCCTCATGCACAATTTTTTATTTTTTAATAATTTAATTAAATGATTATTCACCCACTACATTTGTCACAGTCTCCCTAAGTTGCTCATGTTAATTCCCTTTTTATTTTATTTATTTAGGCATTTTCCTTCACATTCCCCAATGTGCTCCTATTTTTTCTCTTAGTAGTCCCTTGGTTCCCCAATCCGTCATTTAATTTGTGTCCCTTAACTAGATCTTAGTTTGAGTTGGATTATAAGTCTTATTTTAGTTAGTATTAGTGGTAGATTGACTCAAGATGCTACTCTATGTGGACCACCTATTCTCTCACGTTTTAATTTATTTTTATTTATAAAATCATTTTTATTATTTTCATGCACACATGTGCATCTACCCAAGTTTATTTTTATTTCTTCATTCAATTAAATTGCTAGTCTAATTCTTTTATTCCCTTTTTATGGTTTACTTAAACAAATCTCTTTAGACTTAGACACTTTGTTATTTTTTTGTTTTTAATTTAATAATCATTTGCATGCTCTTTCTAACAAAGTATAAGTATTTTATATTTATTTTCTAGTCCTTCTATATTTTTAATACTCACAATTGATTATGCGGCATGCCCTTTAAGACGCACCTCCATGCTCCAAGGGTGCCACTCGCCTTTGACTAGTTTTGGAAGTTTGTTCGACACTTGGAGTCAACACTCCACTTGGTCGACCTTTTGAGAGACTAAGGGTTGTCTAAAGAATAAGGATTATTCCTTATTGCATGCCCCTTAGAATTCTTCGTGAACGACTATCTTAGTTTGCCATCATGGAATCATGGACCTCTTGGAACGAGGTAATCATTAACCATGCGTTCATGCCACGATGAAAGTTCTAGTAGGATGTGACAGGGACACTGCCACACCTCTCCCTCAACTTTCTGGTTTCTTTGCATGATCCCTTTATTCCTTATGTGATTCGGATTAGCGAGTGTCACTGAGACTACATCCATCGAAGAGAACACTGTCAATAATCCATATACATAAAATCCATACTAAAATCATCATATAAATCACATGTGTGTAAATCAAATACTCAAACCAAATAAAAATCCACTCCCTGACTCAATCCAGAGTCTGAGAGAGTCTGTTGATGCCATCAACATCATATGTGTCCTACACACTTAGGGAAACTTGTCAATAATACCTGCGAATATACATGCATCTAAAAATGAACATAAAATCACAATGACATCATAATGTAACTCATAATCAAAACATAATCATAATGTATCATAACCCGATCACTTGCTCACAAGTGAAAGAATGAGTGATTATAAATGTGTTTGAGTTGAACTAGATGTTACAATTGTTGTGAGAAAAATGATATTTTTTCTTCCCTAAAGCATGAACAAGTTCGAATTTATCTGGGTTGAAGAAGGCATAAATGAGGATGACACCAGATTATGATGCCTTGGACATAGCTATGAACCTTGAGTAGGTCGTGGTCTTGAGAAGATGAGCGATGGAAAAGGTCGTTGAGTAGGTTGTGGTCTTGAGAAGAGGTTGTTGGGACCATGGTAGTGATTGGATAGGAGCCCAAGAATGTGAGGGGAGAACCTACAGTCAAGTTACACAGTTTTAATTGCAGTTTGAATTGTCTTGTTAAAAAAACTTTGATAGTTTGTTTGGAGATCTGTGAGGTTATAACAGTGATGGAGAATCCATAAAGATAATGGTGAGAAATCTTTGACCAAGTTAAAAAAAAATATGTTCCTTGAATTTATTTGGAGATTGTAAAGGGAAACATGTTGAGCCTCATCAACTCAATGTGTGATATATTATTGGATGTGACGAATCTGACAATTTCCTATTTGGAAACTCCAAGAAAAATGAGTTAATGGTGGAATTCACGAATGTTTTGGAATCATATGTATTTACATTAAGCATAGCTAACTCAATATGAATGTAGTGTTTTTTTTAGAATTAGCTACTCTAAAAAATTGTAGGTGAATCCAAGAAAATGAATTAACAGTGACATTGAAGGTCCAACGTCAAAGATGCAGATGAAGACCCCAAACATATGAACAACTGTAGAGGAATAATATGATATTATCTCATGCTAACAAGTTGAAGTCCTTCTTGGTAACATTTGTGATTTAAATCATTCCTTAGTTTTCTTTGTAAAGGGAAGTTGTTGGAATGATAAGCAAGAAGAACATAAGTCATATTTTTCTGGAACAACAAAGAGATTAGTCCAAGGAAAGTTGGTGATAGTGGAAGTCATGCGAAAGTAGCAGAAGTACATAAGAAACATAAGTTTGGAATCAACATGATGATTGCAGACAAACAAAGTAAATAGTGTGAATTGAGTTGAATAAAACAGACTCATGACCATTTGTTAATATGAGTCAAACATTGTTTTATAGTAAGTCTATGATGTAATGTTTACTATGATGTATTTGTTCTTGAAATGCTTGATTATGTAGTTGGTATCTCCATGTATGGATTATGTAATGTATGTACCTATGTTTATGTAAAATGTAAAGAGCATATCGTTGTAAGACCTAATTAGGAATGAATACCCCTTTGTCATGTATCCCTATTGATTTATAGTGTAGAACCTCTATTATAGAGTTCATTAACACTTGTAGGAGTGAGGTGTCAGGGGTTGGATGAATACTCTACGAGTGGACCACATTGGTTGTCAAATCTGGGAGGTGCCTAAGAAACCATAAGTTTTACATTTAGGAGGAGTTCATCAAGAGGTTGAATGAACCAATTACCTAAAGGACATCATACTAAACCGGTGGTTGCAGTGGCTGATAACCCGTGCATTGTTGTGGATGGTTGTCTCTTTATATGGACTTTGGCAGTTTGGTGATGCATTATTGAGGTACAAAGAGTTGGACTAGACATAGAATTTTCTGATTAGGAGGTGCTTCGATTCAGATCACTTGGTGATGATAAAGACCTAACCTAACGATTGTAAAGACAAGTAGTCATTAAGGGGGAGTGTTGGGATATGTAACTCCCACTTGTATTTAGTGTGATCATATTGTGATTATTGAGTTTGTTGGTCATTATTAGGTAGAGTTTGTGATATTTTCATTAGTTTCGTTAACATTAGATTTACCATAACATTTTTATATTCTTTTAAAATTCAATAATAATATACTAAAGTATATAATAAACATATAAACAAGCATAAGAATACACAAATATTTATCCTTGGAAAACCCCAAACTCGGGGAAAAACCCAACCAAGTTTTCTTAGAGAAAATATTTCAATACAACCATGAACAAGCTCTAATCACAAGAGAAAACCAACAATGAAGAACCATGATAAAAATTACTTATTTCTTCTTGTCAAACCCTAGTGAGGGTAGACAGATGTTTTCTTGTCATTCGAAAAGATATTAGAGTTCGTAAGTGTCACAGTTTTTTATTTTTTAATAATTTAATTAAATGGTTATTCACCCACTACATGTGTCACAGTTCCCCCAAGTTGCACATGTTAATTCCCTTTTATTTTATTTATTTAGGTATTTTCCTTCACATTCTCCAATGCGCTCCTATTTTTGTTCTTAGTTGTCACTTAGTTCCCCAATCCCTCATTTAATTTGTGTCCCTTAACTAGATCTTAGTTTGAGTTGGATTGTGAGTCTTCTTTTAGTTAGGATTAGTGGTAGATTGACTCAAGATGCTACTCTATGTGGACCACCTATTCTCTCATGTTTTAATTTATTTTAATTTATAAAATATTTTTTATTATTTTCATGCACACATGTGCATCTACCCAAATTTATTCTTATTTCTTCATTCAATTAAATTAATAGTCTAATTCTTTTATTCCCTTTTTATGGTTTACTTAAACAAATCTCTTTAGACTTAGACACTTTGTTATTTTTTGTTTTTAATTTAATAATCATTTGCATGCTCTTTCTAACAAAGTATAAGTATTTTATTTTTATTTTCTAATCTATATTTTTAATACTCACAATTGATTATGCGACATGCCCTTCAAGATGCATCTCTATTCTCCAAGGGTTCCACTCACCTTTGACTAGTTTTGGAAGTTTGTCTGACACTGGGAGTCAACACTCCACTTGGTCAACCTTGTGAGAGACTAAGGATTGTCTAAGGAATAAGGATTATGCCTTATTGCGTGACCCTTAGAATTCTTCGTGAACAACTGTCTCATCTGTCCTCATGT
Source organism: Picea glauca (assembly GCA_000966675.3). Classification (NCBI taxonomy): domain Eukaryota; kingdom Viridiplantae; phylum Streptophyta; class Pinopsida; order Pinales; family Pinaceae; genus Picea; species Picea glauca. Next base: position 308,956 of record JZKD02S0113494.1, on the reverse strand, counting down.
CATCATGGACCTTTTAGAACGAGGTAATCATTAACCATGCGTTCATGCCATGCCATAAGTTCTAGTAGGATGTGACAGGGACACTACTACACCTCTCCTTCAACTGTTTGGTTTCTTTGCATGACCCCTTTACTCCTTATGTGAGTCGGATTAGCAAGTGTCACCGAGCCTGCATCCACTAACAATAACACTGCCAATAACCCATACTGAAATCATCATATAAATCACATGTGTGTAAATCAAATACTCAAACCAAATAAAAATCCACTCCCTGAATCAATATAGAGTCCAAGAGAGTCCGTTGATGCCATCAACATCATCAACCTGTCATGTGTCCTACACACTTAGGGAAACTCATCAATAATACTTGCCAATATACATGCATTTAAAAATTAACATATAATCACAATGACATCATAATGTAACTCATAATAAAAACATAATCATAATGTATCATAACTGGGTCACTTGCTCGCAAGTGAAATTATGAGTCAGTATAAATGTGCTCAATGCAACTGGATGTTACAGTTGTTGTGAGCAAAGAGACGTTTTTTCTTCCCTAAAGCACGAACAAGTTGAATTTATCTAGGTTGAAGAAGGCATATATGAGGATGACACCAGATTGTTGGGTATGTGTTAAATTATTTGCATGAGTAGTAGCGTTTGAGCGTATGCGCTGGGTGCGCAGGGGTCCGGAGGCAGCACCCCCATAATTTTTTTTTGCCTCGGGAAATGTGACACCTACCTTGGGAAACGTGTCATGTATTTAGGTGGTTTTTTCAGCACATGGTTTTTGTTGATGGTTTTCTATTTCCGGTTAAGGAATTAGGGTTTTGGACTAATCTAGGTCATTGAGTTAGGGTTTTGGATGTTGTTGGCTCCTATATGTTTATTGTATTGTAAACAATGTAACACAATGAATGAATATAATATATGATGGTTTTCTCGGTTTGGGTTTCCAGGGGAATAATCTCTGTGTAATGTTTGTATTTTCCATTGTATCTTTTCTGTTCTTTTCTGAATATTTGTTTACAGTAGACATTGTACAAGGTTAGAATTTACATTTAGTATCAGAGCTTTATTGGCTTCAGGGGGACGCCTTTGTGGTCAAGGGTTTGTCTTGAGACTGTGATAAGCCTTGTTACAGTGGGAGATCTGCGGTATTGTTTTTCAGGTGAAAAGAAATGGCAAGTAATTCGAAGATGGAGATCGAAAATTTTAATGGGAAAAGCTTTGAGCTGTGGAAGCTCAATATGGAAGATCTTTTGGTGGATAGAGATCAGCGGATCACGGTAGATCCAGGTACTGCACCTACAGGAACTTCTGCAGATGACTAGAAAAAGATGGATCAGAAGGCAAAGAGCACAATCCGACTGTGTCTCTCAGATTCAGTATTACTGAATGTGTCAGAGGAAGCTACAACCAAGGATTTATGGGAAAAGTTGGGGAAGTCGTATTAGTCTAAGTCCCTGGTAAATAAACTATTCCTTAGAAAGAAGTTGTATAACTTGAGGATGAGAGATGGAGACTCGGTGGCAGAGCATTTAAACGCCTTCAATACTGTGGTAAATAAGTTAGTATCTGTTGAGATTAAAATTTCAGATAAAGTTAAATGTATAAGTTTATTGTGTTCTTTACAAGACTCATGGGATAGTCTGGCTGTGGCCATAGGTAGTAATACAACTTCTTTGAAGCTTTAAGAAGTTGTCTCATCCTTGTTGTTGGAGGAGATGAGACGAAAGAATATGGAAGGACATAGCACAAACACATTATTTGCAAGAGGACGTTCCGAGGAAATAAATAGATCTAATTTCTCAAGTGGGAGATCTAAGTCTAAGGGTAGATCTAAATCTCTTGGAAAGTTTGTAAGGGTATGTTGGAGGTGTGGAAAAGAAGGGCACTACAAGAAGCAATGTATATCCAAAGTTGAGAAAAAGAAGGGATCTGAAAAATCTTCTTCTATAGAAGAAAAGATCTCCAAGGAAGAAGGAGGGGATGTGTACTTGGCCTCTTCAAGCACACATGTAGATCATGAGGCATGGTTGATTGACTCTGGTGCATCCTTTCATATGAATCCCCATAGGGAGTGGCTCTGCGAATATGAAAAGTATGATGGAGGTAATGTTTTCTTAGGTAATGATTTGACAACCAGAATCATAGGAAGAGAAAGGGTCAAGTTGAGACTCATAGATGGAAGGATTAGAACACTGCCTGGTGTTCTACACATCCCAAGTATGGCAAAAAATTTGATTTCTGTAAGAAAAATGGAAGATGCATGTGTAAAAACAATTTTTGAAAAGGGAACTTGCAGGATGGTTCGTGGAGCAATGGTGTTGATGAAGGGAGTTCAGTTTGGAACTCTGTATAAGCTACTAGTAAGCACTATTAGTGATGGGTGTAATAGATCCATTTTTCCTGATATTGGAGTTGAAGAGGAAAGAACTCCTACAGTCTCTGGAGAAATTGTTATGTTGTGGCATCAAAGACTGGGGCATATCGGAGAGAAGGGTCTTCGACTACTACACGATAAAGGTATGGTTGAAGGTATGTCTAATTGCTCTATGGATTTTGATTTCTGTGAACATTGTCTATATGGGAAGCAGAATCGGGTAAGATTGCCCTCTGGTGCAATGAGGGCAGAAGGAATTTTACAACTAGTTCATAGTGATGTTTTTGGACCTGTGTCGGTCCCATCATTGGGAAAATCTGTGTACTATGTCTCATTTATAGATGACTTCTCGAGGAAAACTTGGATATATTTCCTCAGGAAAAAATCTGAAGTCTTTGATAGGTTTAAAGAGTTTAAGGCTCTTGTTGAGAATCAAACAGAGAAAAGAATTAAGGTGCTGAGAACAGATAATGGCAGAGAGTTATGCAGGAATGAATTTGAAGAATTATGTAAGAAGTGAAGTATAAAAAGGAAGAAGACTACTCCATATACACCTCAGTAGAATGGAATTGCAAAAAGGATGAACACGACGCTGATGGAAAAAGCAAGGTGCATGCTCAATGGTGTTGGGTTAGGGAAAGAATTCTGGGTAGAGGCAATGGGTACTGTATGTTATCTGGTCAATAGATCACCCTCATTAGCATTGGGTGACAAGACTCCACAAGAGGTATGGACTGGTAAGAAACCTTCTCTCACACATCTTAAGGTATTTGGCTGCGATGCATATGTTCATATTCTAAAGGAAAATAGGAGTAAGCTGGATAAGAAGGCTGAAAATGTATCTTTATTGGATATAGAGATGGTCTCAAAGGTTATAAGCTTTGGAACCCAAAAACTAAGAAGGTAGTGTATAGCCGAGATGTGGTATTTAGAGAAATGAAGGATGTTGTTAAATAGGAAGTCCTACCAAGTAAGGAAGAACCAGAGAAGATAGAGTTTGATTTAAAGGGTGATGAAGCAGACTCTATAGAAGAACATGAATCATAAGAAGAAGATCCTCATACTCCAGTATTGAGGAGATCAGATCGAGAAAGGAGGCTACTGGAAATGTATAGTCCATTTGATTTTCGTTAAAATT
>JZKD02S0113494.1:245181-259748 GCA_000966675.3 Picea glauca | reverse complement strand
TCTTATTTGCACCTAGCCACCTCACATGGAATAGACAATACTTTCCACAAGTCTTATTCACACCTATCCACCTCACATGGCATAGGAAAGACTTGTACTGGGCTATGATGTTTCTCCTCTTCCATTAGTATTATTCACACCTAACCACCTCACATGGTGTAGGAAAGAATATGAGCATAGCCCCATTCACACCTAGCCACCTCACATGGAATATGAAAGGCTATGATATAAGTTTTATTCACACCTAGCCACATCACATGGTGTAGGAAAGACTTGATATAGATCTTATTCACATGTAGCCACCTCACATAGCATAGGAAAGATCTATACCTATCTATACATTACTCCCCTAGTCACCTCACATGACTGATCTGGGAAACCCTTGACTAGAGGGGAAATATAGATGGAGGAGAAACATCAAGCCTCCCTCTCAATGAGGGTGGAAATTCTGCATCACACCAATATTGTTTCTGAAGTACTTATACTTCAGTCTAGACAGAGGCTTGGTGAGAATTTCCACTATCTACTCATAAGTGGATATGTAACAGAGCTCCACAACTCCTCTCTGTACCATGTCTCATATGTAGTGGTATTTGATCTCTATATGCTTCGAGTTGTCATGAAGCATATGATTTACTAACAAATTCACACAACTTTGATTGTCTCAATGTATCAAAGTTGGCTCCAACTCTAGATCAAATAACCCTGCAAGCAACTTCCATATCCACACTGCTTCACGACTTGCAACACTGGATGCCATACACTTTTCCTCTGCTATAATAAGTTCCACGAACATCTGCTTCCTATTTAATCATGAGATCATGCATGATCCCTTACTGAAGCAACATCTTTATGTTCTTTTCTGGTCCATTGCACTCCCTTCCTGGTCAAAGTTTGTATAAACCTGCAGCTTCACATCTCCATATGAGTCATATCTGAATCCATATCCAATTGTACCATCTAGGTACCTCAACAGATGTTTTGTTGCTATCTAATGTACATGTCTAGACGCAAACATGTACTGACTCAAAGTGTTCATTGCAAAAGATATGTCTGACCTGGTGTTAACCAGGTACATCAAGGATCCAATCAATTGTCTGTACATCGTGGGATCCACAAAATATGAAGATGAATCACTCAATAGCTTCATATTTTTCATCATAGGTGTGGCCATGGAATTTCATTCCATCATCCCGAATCTCTGCATGATCTCAACAATATATTTTCCTTGGCTAATAAAAATCTCATCTAGCCTTTTCCACACCTCCAATCCCAAGAAATAGTACATTAGACCTAGATCCTTCATCTCTAACTATGAAGTGAGTTCCCTCTTGCATGCATCTATGAGATTCTCATCCCCTGTAAGAAATAGGCCATCCAATATCAAGGGGCAACCCATCCCCAAGCTCATCAAAATAACTGTCTGGCATATCCTTCCCTTGGTGTCTGCTTAAGCCTATACAAATCCTTCTTCAATCTGCAGACATGAGACTCCTTATCATGTATCTTGTGGCTACTCTATGTACACTTATTTTTGCTACTAGATAAATTGTATCATCATAATCTTATCCCTCTTGTTGAGAGAATCCTTTGGCTACAATTCAAGATTTGTACATCTCTATGTTGCCATCTGTAGCATGCTTGATTTTGTAGATCAACTTGTAATTCACCACTAACTTCCCTTCTGGTCTCAGAACCAAGGAAAAAATACATATCCCAGTCCTTCTGACTGACTTCCTCTTCTGTAATTGAAATAAAGGAATCCTCCTAGGAGGTCTCATATCTCTTGGAAGCCTTTGAAGCTTCGATCTATCCTCCTCAACTCATGGCACCTGTCTTTCAGCCTTGGAATGCATTTATCTCTGCCATTTGAATCTAAGGAGGAGTACTTTCTAAATGAAAGTCCTAAGCCACTAACTCTCTCTAAGATCAAGGTCACTTTGAGTTTGCATGCTCCCTTTGAATCTTGACTCCCTTTGAGTCTTTACAATATCTAGAGCCATATACTCCCTTTGCACGTGTTGACCTCCTCTGATGTTTGATCTCCTATGAACTGTCTTAGGGAGGATGCTCCTCCCTAATGTATCTTGAGGGTTGACTCTCTTTGAAATCTAGCTCCTTCTTAGCTGGTATTTTGTGGGGTCTCCTGCCTCACCACTGGTGGATCCATATCCTCCTCCTCATGATATGGCTCATCAATGCCATATATCTATATCCCCTTTGCATCTTGCAAAGTATCACAGGACCAAGCTGGTCTCTTCTTGGTCACTGCAAGGATTATGGGTAGGCCTTTCTGGCTCTACTAACTCTTCTCGATGATATGAAGAGTGATCAAATGAACTAGAGGGATTTGTATGGTCATCTTCAGAGTCTTCTGCTCCTTACAATCAATCTCTATATGAGATACTTTGTATCTTGCAAAAGTACCCTTCTTGCCAAAAGGTTTTGACTTCATCCTTTTCTCCTTCATTACATGGATGTGTATGGTCATGTACACAACTCTATGTATGGATAGTACGTTAAATGTATCAACTAGAGACCATATAATATGTTTCTTCTTGCAAGTGTCATTATATCTCCCTCTTAGAGATATCACCTGTGACCTTCCCGGAACAAGAGCAACAACAAGGGAAAACAATAGAGAAGAATAATACTCTTATAATAAGAATAACAATAAAAAAAAGAATAGGAACAATTTTCACAGTAACAAGAAATAAGAACAATCGTAAAAATAACAATAAATAAGAACAACACTCTTCCAGTGTTGTGACTAATCATTCCTCCATGGTAACCTTCCCAGAACAAGAAACAAGAACAACAACATTTCCATGGTAACCTCCATGGAATTTACAGGATAACTTGCCTGGAACAAGGTCAGAAACCAAGAAAATATCTAGAGGAGATCATTTTATCTTGTAAACAAGTGCATCATTAATACTAAACAATGAGATTTTACTTAATGTTCATAATACCAACAATATTCAAGTGTTTCTAAACATTTGATAGAAATAACAGTAATAAAACTCTAAAGACTGCTATTCTAGTTGCAACACTTACTTAGGTTGCAACAATATAAAATATCGAACTTGATATGCAAAATTGGAGTCTAGCTGCTGCTATCCCATTTGAGTTGTTTTATATTGTAGGAGACATCGTCAGTAGTGCCTCCAACTCTTGGGATTCCTTCGAGTGCACTAGATCTAAGATCCCTTTGGATCTACTATCATTGCTTGGATAAATGTCCTTTTTCCAAGTGTACATCTCTTGCAATCACCCTCATATTATATACAATTACACCATCTAGATTTATTTTCTAATCTGAGACATTACATCAATAAGAAAAAGTTAGAAATGTGAATCAAAAAAATATCAACAAGCCTAAAACCCTAAAAATTCAATTTTGACGGAAAGTCAATCTGAGAAGTGCAGTAGGTGCGCTAGAGTAGGCAAGTTGATTAGTGATGGAGTTTGTCCCAATTAATTTTTTAATAAGTTATCAACGATCTTGAAAAATAAAACCGTGCAACAGAAAATGGCATGTACATTGACATATCTCAGTAATGTGGAAAATCTCAAGATCTTCCTTCCAACGATTAGATTGTTCTAAAGGAAACCTCTTATGAAACTGTGCTAGATTTTCATTAGTTTCGTTAACATTATATTTAACATAGCATTTTTATCTTTTTTTAACATTCAATAATCATATACTTAAATATATAAGCAACAGAGAAACAAGCACAAGAAGACACAAATATTTATCTTGGGAAAACCCCAAACTCGGGGAAAACCCCAACCAATTTTTTTTAGAGAGAATATTCCAATACCACCATGAAGAAGCTCTAATCACAAGAGAAACCAATAATGAAGAACCCTGATAACAAATACTTATCTCTTATTCTTGTCAAACCCTAGTGAGGGTAGACAACTCATCAACACCATAGAGGTACCAACATAGCACACCATAGAGCTAGCACCAAGATAGACTATAAATGGCACCATAGAGCTGGCGCCACTAGTAACTGGTAACTGCAATGTCTTATGCAAATACAGTTGCTACTGTAACTGATAATTGGCATGAAGCAATTGAGAAAAACCACACAACCTTAACACAACTCCTCTAGAGGTAGCGCACAAGAGAAATCACTAAGATCCACCAAGAATATCCTTCCCAAAGTGGGGTGCACTCTCCAAGAGAACCATAGACTAGAAATAGAGAAACTGAACCATCGACCAAAATAATGAAATTACTACAACTGCAGCTGCAAATGTAGCTTCCTAGTGCACACTCTAGAAGGATAATTATCTGTCTATAAAAATGAACTTCAAATTTACTTTATTCTTTTCTGTGAGTTTTTTTCCCTGGAAATTATATTTCCACTTTATTATTATTTCATTTGGGTTGACTTCTCTTCTGTGGTCTTCTATTTCACTTTATTCTTTTCCGATGTGTTCTTCAATTGTTCAATGGTCTTCCTTTGACTTCTTGGAATATTCTTCTTCTCTTAGAAAAGTTGTGTAGGAAGAAATACCTCCAACAATTACCAAAACATCAACATAGTTATAGTCTCTAAGAGGAGTTTGTTCCTAGTTTTTAGGAGGTTCTTGAGGCCTAGTTAGTTTGAGATATTATCTCCAACTAATTAGCTTCCTAGATTGGTGTGAGGTTGAGATATTTGCTCAACCAAGTAGATCTTGAAATCAAGGTAGTTATTCTATCCTTGAGACATATTTATTATATTTATATGTGTATCATATTGAATGAATAGAGCCTGCAATTTTGGTTTGTATGATTATGTGTACTCTCCCTCTACAATTTCCCAATAAGAAATAGCAAGTATTTTTTTATAAACGTCTACATAATTTCATGGTCGAATAGAACTCTTTACCTATTTTGCAGAACAAGTCACAACTAATCATTGTAATAGTAGTTGGACCTCTACAAGTGATCACGAATTCTCGTTGCTAAAAAAATATGATTGGAAATTCCAAATGAAATGGAAAGCCACTCATAAAGCCCAAATTTGGTCTTGAATGGGAGAAAAACGATAGGCTAGGGCATTAGGTAGGCAGGTTCCTGGAACGATGATTGCAACAGGCAGGGGCAGATCGTGGTGTTCTTAGATAACATCTACATACAATTTTCTAAGGTGATTCATGCTAGTAGGTGTAGGATAGATAGATTATCTTCTTTGATAGGGCAAGCCACATAGGGGTTCAGAAAGAGACTTGTTTAACATCGGTGTTGTTGGAAATGAGATGGGATAGGGAGGGTGAGTGAGATGTGTTGGTGAATTTATTTTGTTTGTGATCATTGTAGAGGGTGTAAGTATTATGATGACCCATCGAACTATACATTGCAGTTGAATTGATGAGGCCACCCAAGGAAGAGGTTATAAGAGTCTAGAGTGGTGATGTCACACTCAACTATATCGATGAGAGGTTTAATGGCCTAGGTAAATATGCAAGGTTTATCAATGAGGATTCTATTGTTGTCATCTTTAACCAGCCAAGGTGATATAGATTGGGTGGGCGTAGTGGGTAGTGACAAGATGTAAATAATTGACAAGCACTATGTAATCATAACCATACAATTTTAATTTGGTAGCTCTATGTAAATAGTTGCTACCTGAAAGCACTGAAATAATTCTATTAAATATCATCATGAAATTTAGTCCCAATCCAATCATTATATCCACTTGAAATTTCATATTTAATTATTGTTTGTGCTCCAAGGCACTTGGAAGTACATAGAAGTACATAAATGGAATGAGTGAATTAAAAAAAAAAATTGAAAAAAAATGATAATATGATTCTTTATTGAAATGATCTATTTTTATTAAGCACTACACATTATGACATAAAATGTTAATAATATCATATTATTCATTGATTAGTAATATCCACTTGTTTGTGTGTTTCATATTAATAATTTTAATTATTAACGTAAATATACTTTGTGAAAACAACTTTTTAAGGTAAAAATATTTACAACCTTATCCCCAAAGTTGACATAAAAAAAATAAAAAAATTCTTATTTATATAAATAAGATATAAAGAAATAAAATTTATCGTTTATATAACTATGATATAAAGTCTCATAACTAGAGATCACTTGACTTGGTATTAACAACATGGAAATGAAGCAAAGAATAGATATATGAGGAGCTTTTAGATATTCCCAATGACTTTCATATATATGATTGCTAAAAAGATGGCTAAGGAACTTTACAACAAAACAAAAGATGAGGTCCATTGTCCTCATCCAAATTTCATACAATTTATAAGTTTTAAAGAGCTTTTAAGCGTTGTCATGCAATCGTGCACTTCAATATGCCTTAAAAGATATATTTAAAAATTCAAAAGAAAAGATTGTTTGTTTGGGGTGCTCTTCTTTAAATATAACTTAAACACCATAAATCTTATTCCAATAAGGGAATTTTTTCAAATAAATGCTATGCAATCCATTTCCTACTATAACAATAGGCTAATTTATTTATTTTTATTTTTTATTTTTTAAATATGTCAATTAAGAAAAATCCTCCTACCATCATTTTTAGATTTAATGGTTGTTGTAGAATATTTTATCATTCTTAATATGGATGACAAAGGCTATAGATGTCTTATAGACATAAAGAGTTTATGCATCTACAATACTCAAATATTATTGTTGACTTGGAAGTACCTTTTCCAAAGGTTATGGTTCCAAAATTCTAAAGCATCAAAATATTTCTTTTAGTTGAGGATTAGATTGAGCAAGGATAAAGCCAACTTTTGAAGTGACAAGTTGAATTGGTAAAACTATATAAATTATTTACAAAGACCCAAGTCAAGGATATGCGTGGTACAYGAAGCTTTAACTTTAATATGTTTTAATTGATTTATATAAATCCATTGGGATGGTTGAATATTATATATCTATATCTATCTATCTATGTTTTCATATTGATATGTAATGCCACCTTTTGACTTAGATAGAAATAATTACCTAAGGCCTAATCACCTTTATTTTCTACTCACTGTGAAACTATTAATGATACACTTGAACTTTTAAGATGTATGAACCTATGTGAATGTCAATTCTATGAATGTTTAATGTTATTTGAATGATGATTGATATTATGCAATCTATTATGTGAATGCCAATTCTATGAATGTTTAACGCTATTTGAATTATGAAGGATATTATGCAATCTATTTCAACTTGAAAATTTTGACATTTAAAGTTGTTGGTATGTGGATAACGAATTGAGATTTTGGTTAAACACATCTACATGATGATAATGCATAGATATGTATGAGTTTATGTTATAGACTAATCTACAGGTCAATGGGCCATGAAATAGCCAAAGGATAAAGATAATAAAATGTTGATGTCGTGAAAACCGACCGAGAAACAATATGGTATGAATATTTGTATGTGAAATTATGTTGGTTCGAATGCATTGTTATGATATGTGGACCAACGTAGGTTTTTCAGGTGGTGAGAATGCCTAAAAATGAATATACGACGACAAAATTCCTAGCAACACAGTGCCACTATATATTCCATGGTAGGGTGTAAACCCTAGTCCTATTAGGAGGGGTGGAGCCATTTTCCACTGTGTATATCCTCTGAAACCTGGATTCATGGGAGGATAGTGTTATCTCATGCTCCCCTATACGTGTGATGATGACCGCTAGTTGCCTGTTGGGGAAGCTTGGTCAAGAGAGTTGACACTTCTGCTTACAGGTTCTATTTGGAGTTAGGTAAATATAGTTGACGTTCCAAGATAGTCCAGCAGAGGAAGGATAGGGATGGAAGATGGAAGTAAGTTAGGGAGGAAGGATGGATAAAAGTAGTTTAGAGTGTGTGGGGATTTTGCCTTATAAATGTTCTTGATTTCCTCTAATATATATATATATATATATATATAGTTAACTAAACTACAATTATCTAAGTAAATGTTGCTTGAGCTAAATTATTGTAATTGAGAAATTTCGTGAACATTTTAAACAGTTTACTATCTTTTATGAAATGAATAGTCTCGTTGATTGATTGGACGCATACAAGAATTACTTTAGGTGTGATAATTATTTTTATTAGTACATGTATGAGTCCTGTATGTGCTAGCTACACATGTATGCCTTACACATGTACACTAGTATGTATAAGTGTTTTAAATTGATGATGTTGATTATTTGTTGCAGATGTTTGAATTGTGTGTCGTTACCCTTGTATTGTAAATAACTCTAACTTCGGGAGGAATTTTATTGAAGGGTGGGTGTATGTAACAACCCAAATTGATTAATTTTATCATAGTTTTTAATTTTAATTTAATTAATTATTAAAATATATTAATGAGTTTTTATTATTTTATTAGTAAAAGGTGGGTGAAGTAACTAATGGGGGGATCAGGCTATTGGGAAATTAATGGGGGTATATGCTTGTTGGGAATTAATAGGGGGATAAGGTTGTTGGGAATTAATGAGGGGGATTTGAGAGAGGAGGATAAGGAAGGGGAGGACTTGGAAGAGGATATAATTTTCTGTTTGAGGATTTTTTACATTCTGAAAGATAGAAGGGGAGGAGGAAATTGGAAGAATTGTTTTTGGGGAACTCTCACAAGGAACTGTTGTTGCCGAGAATTTTGGGCTCGGGGGCCAAGAAACTACAAAGATTCCTGGAGCTAGGGAGCCGAAGAGGTTGTTCCTAGTTGGCTGGGAGGTTAATATTCAGTCTGGGCAAGAACAAGAACATGATCAGACATAAAAGAGACTAGATAAACCAACTTCCAAGTGGAGGTATGTATTGTGCTGTTGTTATCATTATTCTGTTGTTGTTGCTGATATTATTATGTTGTTACTATATATTCTTGGTTTATTCCAAGTATAAGAAAATCATGAAATAAATTAGAAAATAAATTTTAGTCATTAAAGTAGGATATTTTAGAAAAATTTTAATTAGTTTGGGCCCTGAAAATAACTAGGATCTACAGTTTGTGAGATTTCCATTAGTTTCTTTAACATTAGATTTACCATAATTTTTTTATGTTCTTTTAAAATTCAATAATCATATACTAAAATATATAAGAAACATATAAACAAGCATAAGAATACACAAAGATTTATCCTGGGAAAACCTCAAACTAGAGGAAAAACCCAACCAACTTTTCTTAGAGAAAATATTTCAATACAACCATGAACAAGCTCTAATCACAAGAGAAAACCAACAATGAAGAACCATGATGAAAAATACTTATCTCTTCTTCTTGAAAAACCCTAGTGAGGGTAGACATCTGATTAACACCGCAAAAATGATACCAAGATAGCACACCACAAAGTTGGCACCAAGATAGGTGCATCACTAGAACTGGCACCGCAGAGCTGGTGCCATTGGTAACTACAAATGGTATCTGGCATGAAGAAACTGAGAAACACCAGAAAACCTTAGCACAACTCCTCTAGAGGTATAACACATGATAAATAACCAAGATCCACCAAGAATATCCTTCCCCAAGTGGGTGCACTCTCCAAGAGAACCAAAGACCAACAATAGAGAAACTGCTACGATTGCAGTTGTAGCTGCCTAGTGCACACTCTAGAAGGAGAATTTTCTATTTGTATAAATGAACTCACACAAACTTGTATTTATTATAATTTGGGTGCCTATCTGGGGTTGCCTTCTTATTCTAGGTCTTTAAATTTACTTTGTTCTTTTATGTGGACCGACTTCTCTTCCTGGAATTTATATTTCCACTTTATTATTATTTCCTATGGGATACTTCTCTTCTGTGGTATTCTATTTCACTTTATTCTTTTCTGGGGTGTTCTTCAACTATTAAATGGTCTTCCTTTGACTTCTTGAAATCTTCTTCTTCTCCAAGAAAAATTGTCTAGGAGGAAAATACCTCCTACATCTACCAAAGAATCAACACTCCCTCTTAGCTAGGGAGGTATCTTTCCATGATGTTTTCATCCAGTAGTCCATTGAATACTCTTCAATAAACTAGTAGCACACAAATACTACCATGCCATCGATAGCTCAAATCATCTTCCATAGTATCTATGACTATGCTGCAATCAAACAATAACACATAACTAGTTCCAAGCAGTCTAGTAGTCTCCATGACTACATAGAAATAAAACTGTAGCACACAACTACTACAATTCCATTCAATGGAACACAACTACTGCCAAGCCATAGGAGTACCCAACTACTATCATAGTTGTACACAACCACTACCATAGTAGTACACAACTACTTTCCAGTGGTACACAACCACCGCCAATGGTACACAACCACTGCTATAGTAGTACACAACTATTCTCCAGTGATACACAATCACCGCCAATGTACAAAACCACTGATGTAGTACTACACAACTACTTCCATAGTCCTCTTGATTATGCTATGATGTTCCTTCTTCTTTTATTTCCGTCTTATTCACACCCATCCACCTCACATGATATGTGAAATACTGCCTCTATGGCCCCATTCACACCTAGCCACCTCACATGGTTTAAGAAAGGCTATCCCATGGTCCAAGACCATGCTCAAAGTCGTATTTTCACCTAACCACCTCGCATGGCATAAAAAATACTTTTCACAAGTCTTATTCACACCTATCCACCTGACATGGCATAAGAAAGAATTGTACCGAGCTATGATGTTTCTCCTCTCCCAGTGGTATTATTTGCACCTACCCACCTCACATGGTGTAGGAAAGGCTATGAACATAGCCCCATTCATACCTAGCCACCTCACATGGCATAAACAAGGATATGATGCACGTATTCCTCACACCTAGCCACCTCACATGGCGTAGGAAAGATTTGATATAGATCTTATTCACACGTAGCCACCTCACATAGCATAGGAAAGATATATACCTGGTTATACATTAATCCCTCAGTAACCTCACATGAATGATCTAGGAAACCTTTGTACAGAGGGGAAATCCAGATGGAGGAGAAACATCAAGCCTCCCTCTCAATGAGGTTGGAAATTATGTATCACACCAATATTGTCTCCGAAGTACTCATACTTCAGTCTAGACAGAGGCTTGCTGAGAATTTCCACTATCTACTCATCAATGGATATGTAACAAAGCTCCACAACTCCTCTCTGCACCATGTCTTAGATGTATTGGCATTTGATCTCTATATGCTTCTACTTGTCATGAAACATATGATTCACTAACAACTTTACACAAATTTGATTGTCACAATGTATCAAAGTTGGCTCCAACTCTAGATAAAATAACCTTGCAATAAACTTCCATATCCACAATGCTTCACGACTTGCAACACTTGATGCAATACACTCTGCCTCTGCTATACTAAGTTCCAATGACATCTGCTTCCTATTTAATCATGAGATCACACCTGATCCCAAACTGAAGCAACAACTTGTTGTGCTTTTCTATTCCACTGCACTCCCTGCCCCATCAGAGTCTGTATAACCCCGCAACTTCACATCTCCATATGAGTAATATATGAATCCATATCCAACTGTACCATGTAGGTACCTCAACACATGTTTTGTTTCTATCCAATGTACATGTCTAGACTCAAACATGTACTGAATCAAAGTGTTCATTGCAAAATATATGTCTCACTTGGTGTTAACTAGATACATCAAGGATTCTATCAATTGTATGTACACCGTGGGATCCACCAAATTTGAAGATGAGTCACTCAATAGATTTAGATTTTTCATCATAGGTGTGGACATTGACTTGCAGTCCATAATCCTGAATATCTGCATGATCTCAACAATATATTTCCCTTGGATAAGGAAAATGTCATCTGGCCTTTTCCACACCTCCAATCCCAAGAAATAATACATGAGACCTAGATCCTTCATCTCGAACTATGAAGTGAGTTCACTCTTGCACCCATATATGAGATTATCATCCCTTATAAGAAATAGGTCATCCAATATCAAGGGGCAAGCATCCCCAAGCTCATCAAAATAGTTGTGTGGCATATTCTTCCCTGGGTGCCTACTTAAGCTTGTACAAATCATTCTTCCATATGCAGACATGAGACTCCTTATCATGTATCTTGTGGCTACTCTATGTACACTTATTTTGGCTACTAGAGAAATTGTATTTTCATAATATTATCCCTCTTGCTGGGACAATTCTTTGGCAAAAAAACAAGATTTGTACATCTCTATGTTGTTGTTTGTAGCATGCTTGATTTGTAGATAAACTTGGAAGTCACCACTAACTTCCATTCTAGTCTCAGAACCAAGGAAAAAATCCATATCCTAGTCCTTCTAACTCGCTTCCTCCTCTGTCACTGAAATAAGGGTATCCTCCTAGGAGGTCTCATATCTCCTCGAAGCCTCTGAAGCTTTGATCTAGCCTCCTCAACTCATGACACCTATCTTTCAGTCTTGGAATACGTCTCTCTCTCCCATCTGAATCTAAGGAGGAGTACTTTATGAATGAAAATACTAAGCCACTAATTCTCTTTGAGATCAAGCTCACTTTGAGTCTGCATGCTCCCTTTGAAGCTTGACTCCCTCTGAGTCTATATAATCTCCAGAGCCATCTGCACCCTCTACATGTGCTAACCTCCTTTGAAGTTTGATCTCCTATGAACTATCCTAGGGAGGATGCTCCTCCCTACTAGATCCTGAGGGTTGATTCTCTTTGAACTCTAGCTCCTTCTGAGATGGTGATTTTTTATGACCGAAGAGGGGCATATATATGTCTAAATGTATATGATATGGCCCCAAAGGGGGGAATATATGGGCCTAAATGTACATGTAATATGTAAATACATATGTAATAGGGTCTGCTTAGTGATAAAGGGGCATCATGTGCAATTCTGAATAGATATACATAAGAGATCATGTATTCATTATTGACATGTGAATTGTGAAGTATGAATGGTATTTGGTTATTTGGAGGGGGTTCCCCTATTCTTTAAGGATTTTTTGTGTAACTTATCTATCTTGGAGTTGTGCTCCATGTTGAAATTTTGTACATGGTGTGCACTTTTGTTATTTTTTTATATTTTGATCATTTTGGATCATACCATTTGGTATCAGAGCTCAAGGTCTCGGGGTTTCATTGCTACATCTAAGACACCTTGGAATTTTTGCTATAATTTTTTTTATACAACATTTCAGAAGGAACCCCTAGGAGGATATTTAGTAGACAAATCAAGATATGTGGGGTTCAAATTTCATCTCCCGAGGCCTTACACTTTCGAAGATATATCCCGTGTAAGATAGGGCTATGGAATCATCCTAAATTTAGTCATCGAGGAAATTTCGCTATAAATATTTTTATAAAATGTTTCATACACTGAAATTAGAAGATTCTTCACATAAGTTATCCAGGTGTCTATGATAAAAGTTTCATCTTCTGGGTCATATTACATTTGTAGATACACCTTGTGGAAGATAGGGTATTTGACTAGTCTCAAGCATGTGTTCCACGTAAAACAATCATAAATTCTTCCTAGAGTATCCAAATTGAGTGAGACCAATTGAATTAGATAGTGAATAGTCTATAGTATTTCTGCTACAATTTTTATAATTGTATATCAATTATTTTGTGTGGGGAACTCTATACAAGTGAGATCTCCTGGAAAGGCCAAAAATCAACAAGGTGTGGGGAAGTTACCATAACTTCCACTTAGAACATCCAATTTTGGTCATACCTGTGGAATTGCAGACAATAAATTTCAGAGGACTACAAGTCGCAATTTCAGACTAGCAAGGGCCTTAATTGCAGAGATACATTAGAAGTAAGGTCAGCTACGAGGACATACTCCAAATCAGGGTTTTAAATGTATGTTCACTTAAAACTATCATAACTTTTGATTGGAATGTCTGATTGAGCTAATTCAAAATCCATTGGAAATATAAACATAGAAGAGCATATTGGAACAATAATCATAACTATTTGAGACAATTATCTTTACTATACAGAGGTTAGAAGTCAAGGATTGGGGTTAGACCTAAATTAAGAATCAATGGAATTACCTAAGTTTATAGGAGATGAAGATAAAGACGAAATCAATCCTATGGAATGGTTGAGGTTGGTAAAAGAATATAATATGACTCCTAGGAAAGAAATAAATTATTTTTTTGATGAAGCTTGGAAGTGGTGGATGAGTGTTAATCAAAATACTAGATGGCACTACACATGAGAAGAATTTGAAAAACTATTATGAGATAAATGTATTAGGGATACAAAAATGAAGGAATTGTATATAATTCAAGATGAATTAAAAGAATCAAAGGAAGAGATTAAGAATAAGGGTGAGGAGCTATCTAAGATACGATCCCTTAATGAATTAGTCATTAAGAAGGTTAAGAACTTAAAGCAAGAAAATAATAGTAAATCAAAGTGGAAAAAATATGAATCAAGGGAAGATTTGAAAAAGAAAGATGAAGAGATATGTAGATTACGAAGACATAATAAAAAATTATTGGATGAGGTTAAGAGATTGAAAGAAGAAAATAAGAATTGTCAAAATAAAGAAGAAAGAAGAATCTTGGATGAAGAATCTACTAAAAGACTGCAAGAAGAAATTTGCAAGAAGGTTGAGGAATCCTTAAATAC
>JZKD02S0113494.1:167005-214835 GCA_000966675.3 Picea glauca | reverse complement strand
ATGTGAGGGTTATTATACTTGTTCATGATTACACACACCTATATGGCACATGACTAGAGAGAGATATATATTCTTTGGGTAAAGGTTATGTATGAGGATGCATGCATAGGGTACATTTATAGTCTGGATACAGTGACATGTTATAGATCTATGTGAATGAAGTTACACAGGGTCAGAAGTTCTTAGAAGAAAGAAAACCCTATTTTTCAAAAGGCATACATAGGTTGCATAACAGTTTGGTTGCATACATACGCGGGATACATAACAGATAGGGTGCATACATACGTGTGATGCAACACTACATGATGCGTACCTATTGTATTTTGTTGATACATGTTCAGTTCAGGTACATATTGATTACACTGTAGTTTTACATGTTGTATGCAGGTGAGTGGTACATATTGATGCCGTTGTACAATGGTATATCTCATAGTGATAGTGTGACAATGGTTCCATCATTCTACTTCTACTTCATGGCAGTTGGATGGGGCAAGGATAGGTGGTTTTAGACACCTTCCGGTTGTAGCCGGAGAACTTAGGGGGTTGTAGACTCCTTCTGGTTGTAGCCATAGAATTGGGGAGTTGGAGCTTCCCTGAGGTTGTAGCCTGAGAAACTAGGGGGTTGGAGCCTCCTTCCAGTTGCAGTTGGAAAATAAAGGAAGTTGATGCTTCCAATGAATGTAATTCTTCAATACTTATAAGAAAAAAAATTATGTGGTTTTCTCCTGCTTTGGGTTTCCACGTAAAAAACTGGTGTACTGTGTATGCGTATTATTTTTCATTTGTTCATTTCTTATTTACTATGTAGTTATTGGATGATAATGCTACATTGATATAACACTTGGATTATATGGTTAAAAAGGATTAGATTTCTCTATTACTGATTCACCCCCCCTCTTAGTAATCCAACAATTGGTATCAGAGCAGGTTCCTTCAGAAATCAGTTTAACCACTGAAAGGTAGATCATGGAGATAAACAACTTGTATAAAAATGAAATACCATAGTTTGATGGACAAAAGTATGCATTTTGGAGCATAAGGATGAAGACATATATACAGGCACAAGGATTTGAAATTTGAGAATCAATTGGAGATGGATACATAGTACCAGTAATTTCGCCAACAAATGACAAAGTAGTGAAACTCAGTCAGAATAATTCCAAAGCCACAAATACACTTCTGAATGGTCTTGGTGAAATGACATTCACCAATCTTTCACATTGTAAATCCGCTAAAGAGATTTAGGACAAACTTCGAAATATTTATGAAGGAGATTCAAAAGTCAAAGAAACAAAGCTTCAAACTTACAGAGGTCAGTTCGAACAACTAAAGATTAAGGAATATGAGAATATTGCAGCTTACTTCTTACGAGTCGATGAAACAACAAATGAAATCATAGGATTGGGGAAAATAAATTCAAGAATCTATAATTGTTCAAAAGGTACTAAGATCTCTTCCTATGAGATTTGACCCTAAGATGTCAACACTAGAAGACTGAGTAGATCTAAACTCAATAAGAATGGACGAAATACATGGAATCTTCATAGCATATGAAATGAGAACTAAACAGGAAAATCCAGATGTAAAAGAAGTAGCCTTCAAAGCATCCAAAAGATCAAAGAAAAAGGGAAAGCAACAAGAAAAAGAACATAGCAACAATAGTGACGTCTCAGAAGATGATGAAGAAGTGGCCAAATTTCTCAGAAGACTGAACAAGGGAACCAATGGTAGGTATAGAGGTAAGCTTCCTTTAATTTGTTTTAATTGTGTTGGTATTGGTTAATTTGATAACAAATTTCCTCATAAGAAAAAGAGAAATGATGAAGGTGACTCAAAAATCAAACAAACATATAAAGGCAAAAGAACCACAAAGATTTTTTTCAAGAAAAGATTATGCACCAAAGAAGACATATCGTCATCAAATGAAGATGCATTCAGTGGCAGTGAGACATAAAGAGTTCTATTTATGGCAGTAGAAGACTTTGATAAATAAGACTCTGAAGTAGAATATGAAGAATCTGAAGAAGAAATTGAAGAGGCATAATTTGACTACCGAGAGGAATTGATGAGTGCCATAGAAGTTATCAAAAGAGAAAAGAGGAAAAACAAGAAGCTACAAGTGGAACTAAACAAGAAAGAAGACACTCAAGAATTAGAACAAATGATCACAAATTTGAAGGTTCAAATTGAAGAATATAAAATAATTGAAGAAGCACTAAAAGACCAACTAGAAGAAAGATATAGGATCATTGAAAATTTGGAAGTAGAGATTGTCACATTAATAAAGGATCTTCAAAAGAAAAATATGCAGAACAACTCAAAAGTTTTGAATGACATTATCAATAGTCAAAGGCCTAATCATGACAAGTCCAGACTTGGATACAATCAGACAGAAAAGGGATCAAGCTCCAAAACAATAGAACAAGAAACATATCCAAAAAGCTATGTAGAAACAATAAAATGGGATAGGAAGGTCTCCAAAGAAAATTACAGGGACACTCTTCCACCGAGAAGATTCATATTTCAGAATCAACGACCGACAGAAACATATAGGTCTCAGGAAGAAGAAGGATTCATAGGAGCACCTCATTTCAGAATATCTTCAACTCCCAGGTATCAAAATATATTTTTTGTTTTATGTTATGCATGTAATAATTTTGGACATAAAGTTGTGAGTTGCAGAGCTAACAACATGAACATAAACAAATTTGAAAGTCATACACAAAAGGGTTATCCAAGAAGGACTAGTGAAACACAGAGAAGAAGTTACAACATGTTTGAATCATTGAGCACTGAAGTGGAATGATAAATGTGTAACAACTTTGGACACATGGCCAAAGATTGCAAAATGACAATCCCTCCTAGAGAACCACAACAAAACAACGACAATCATAGACAAGAACCTCAGAAAAGGACATGGATAAGAAAGGAGAATCAATACGACAATGAAGAATGCACACTTTCTCTACAAGATAAGCAGGAAAAACATGGTTGGTATGTTGACAATGGCTGTTCAAAACACATGAAATGCGATAGAGACAATTTTCTTACATTAATAAAGGAAAGAGATGGACCAGTCTCCTTCGAAAATGATGATTCAACTAAAATCATTGGAAAATACACAGTCAGAATTGGGAACAAGAATACAAAGGCATAAAATGGTCTACTAGTAGAAGATATGAAACATAATCTTATAAGTGTGAGTAAAATGTGTGACCAAGGTCATAAAGTTACTTTCGATTCAAAAAAGTGTGAAATAATAAAAGAAGGTTCAGGAAAATTGATTGCTACAACTGTGAGAACTTCAAGCAACATATATGTGTTAAGTGAAATTGGAAATGAAAAGTGTTGTCTAGGAAAGGAAGATGAAAGTTGGATATGGAAAAAAATAATGGGTCACATACATTTTGATAACCTTGCAAAGTTAGCAAAAGAGAAGTAGTCAGAGAAATTCCCCAGATCACGAAACCAACCAACACTTTATGCAAGCATTGTCAACAAGGAAAGAAAACAAAGACCATGTTCAAATCAAAGGAATATTCAATGAAAAGACCACTAGAAATTGTACATACTGATCTAGTTGGACCGACTACAACAAAGGGTTTAAAATGTGAGAAATACTGTATGTTATTAGTTGATGATTATACAAGAATGATTGCATTTTTCTTTCTCAAGAATAAGTCAAAAGTTTTTGAAAACTTCAAGATCTACAAGGAAATGGTTGAAAATGAAATGGATTAAAAAATCAAATGCTTGAGATTTGATAATGAAGGAGAGTTCACTTCAAACGAATTTATGTACTACTACAATAGTCATGGAATAAAAAGGCAATTCTCCATTGCTAGGACACCTCAACAGAATGGAGTTGTTGAAAGAAAGAACATGACAGTACAAGAAATGTCTCAAACACTACTAATGGATTCCAAATTGATAGATATATTTTGGACACAGGAAGTGCATACAATCGTTCACATTCAAAACAAAGTAATGCTCAGAAAAAAAAAATAACAAAACTCCCTATGAGCTATAGAAAGAAAGACCAATAAATGTGAAGCACTTCAGAGTTTTTGGAAGAAAATGCTACATCAAAAGAGAAGATGGAAGAATGGGAAATTTTGATTCTCATTTTGACAAATGAGTACTTGTTGGTTACTCAAGTACAAGAAAATCATACAAGTGTTACAACCTGATATTGAACAAAGTTGTGGAAAAAATCAACGTAACAATTGATGAAACAGGTAGACAAGAATTAAAGGAAGAAGAAAATGAATCAATGGAACATATTTACAAAGAATAAACAAAAGATGAAAAATAAGGGGAAGACGAAGAGGATCTAACAGAAGAAGAAGAGAAAGTTCATCAAGTGACTCGAAAGACACCTAGCAGACGAGTACAGAAGAATCATCCTTCACATCAGATTATCGAAAACAAAGATGCAAGAGTTGAGACTAGAAGAAGAATGCATTCACCAGAGAAAACACACCTAGCACTCACATCTATGATTGAACCAACCTGTTTTGAAGAGGCCAACAATGATGAATTTTGAAATAATGCCATGGATGAAGAATTGGATCAAATAGAGAAAAATGACACTTGGGAATTGGCTCCAAGACCAAATGATAAGAATGTGATCGACACAAAGTGGGTTTACAGGACAAATTGAATGAATATGGACATGTTACAAGGAACAAAGCTAGATTGGTATAAACGATATGCACAAGTTGAAGGAATCGACTTTGAAGAGACATTTTCCCCAGTTGCTAGAATGGAAGCAATCCAATTTCTTTTAGCTTATTCATGCTCCAAAAATATTAAAGTGTATCAGATGGACGTAAAATCAGATTTTTTGAATGGGGAACTTGAAGAAGAAGTCTACATTGAACAACCAGAAGGATTTCAGTTGTTAGAGAACATAGATTATGTGTGTAAATTAAAGAAGGCCTTGTATGGTCTAAAACAGGATCCTAGAGCATCGTACTCTAGACTGGATAAATATCTACAACAGGCAGGGTTCAGAAAAGGAAGTGCATACATCAGCCTCTACATCAAGGTAAGTCAAGATAGTATTTTATTAATTGAAGTTTATGTTGATGATATTATTTTTGGTAGTGATGATGACAGGTTAAGCCAGAAATTTGCAAAGGATATGTAGAATAAATTTGAAATATCATTACTTGGAGAACTATCCTTCTTTCTGGGACTTCAGATACGTCAAATAAACCAAGGAATTTTTATTTCTCAAACCAGGTATATCAAAGAAATGCTAAAGAGTTTCGGAATGGAAGACTGCAAACCAATTATCAGTCCCATGCAAAACAATTTCAAGTTAATAAAAGATGATGATTCAAAGTCTACAGATCAAAGGCAATACATGTCAATGATTGGTAGCCTACTATATGTGACAGTATCTAGAGAAGATGTAATGCGGGCAGTTGGAAAAGTGGCACGATTTCAAGCAACACCAAAGGAATCACATGTATTAGTAGTGAAGAGGATTTTTAGATATCTCAAAGGAATATAAGAGTTTGGATTATGGTATCCAAAAGGAAAGGATCTATCACTTATTGCCTACACAGATTGGGCAGGTTGTATTTATGACTGATGAATCACTAGTGGAGCAATGTTCTACTTGGGTGAGTGTTTAGTATCATGGCTAAGCAAGAAACAATCATCAGTATCTTTATCTACAACCGAGACAAAGTATATTGCAACAACACCATGTTGTACACAGTTTCTTTGGATGAAACATACTCTAACAGATATATAGGTTGAGTATGATGAGACCATTCCAATCTATTGTGATAATACAAGCACCATTAGTATCTCAAAGAAAATGGTAATTCACTCCAAGACGAAGCACATTCCAATCAAGTATCACTTTCTACGGGAACGGGTTGTAGAAAAGAACATCATAGTTGAGTATGTGGGCACAAAAGAACAAGTGGCATACATCTTTACAAAACCACTTCCATGGGAAACCTTTGAGTATCTTCGCGAGAGACTCATAGTTATTTCTACTCCAAAATTAATGCTTTTGAATGATTATCTTATATGTCTTATATGTACACGAGGAAGCACCATAAAGAGGATAGTTCAGTGATGCAGGAGCATAGCCTTCAAAATCAAAGATGCAAGCGTGGAGGCAGGGGCATGGTATATCAAAATTTAATTCAAAAGTAAATCGAGTTGTTGAGATATTTTTGGAACATTTTTTTTTAAATATGTTGTGTTTGTAAAGTCGTATAGGACTGTAAGGAGTTGCAGCTGTAGAGTGTTGACTCTTATCTGGAAATAATTGTTAGATATTGTAATAGGACAACGTAGGTAGCCTCTATGACTTGATAGGATAGGTTGAAGATAGGACGAGAGAGCTCGTGGAGCCAGTCCTTCGATACTTTGTTGTTGTATTGTAAAATTATTATGAGATAGGAAAATAGAGATCAGTAGAGCATAATAGAGTAGAAGAAAGACACAATGAAGAACTGTAAGATTATGTAATTTGTTTCATGAATGAATAGAACAAAAAAATTGTCCCAAATCTTGGACTGTGTTCATTTTAATGTGTGATTGAATGAATGTTTCATTCTATGTATGTCGTTTAGTTCATTTCATTCATGTATGATTGTTCAAAAAGTTGATCGTATGAGTTTGTGACGAATCTGGGTAAGTTTCACTTGATTCTCTTCTGAAACTCGTATGCAAGGTGTGCATCTCGAATGCAAGGAGTGTGTCGACTGAGTCTCAGATTGAATCAGAAGATTTTAGAGAGAGAGTAGAGGGAACTTAGACCAGGTGGAAGGAGTTCACAATGTCAAGGAATGACCAAGTATTGAAGAACCAGAACAGAGGAACACGAGGTGGGTGAGAATAATTTATTTTTAAGAAATCCTTCGAACTGAGTTATAGAAATCCCCAAATGCAAGGAGTGACTTTGGTCATGCCTGCAATTGTGTGGTCACGTGAGGTCATCGCTTGAGGTCATATCAAGAGGGGGCTTATTTGAAAAGGAGCTAATGCCCAGTACTCTGATATTTCACAGAAGAGCGAGGGGGAAGGTTGCGAGTACCATAAGACCTACACTCGAGAGCTTAAAGGGCCTTTGTTTAGACACAGAAAGAGACCAATAAGGTTTCAGAGGGTCATTTGACTCAAGAATCAGAGATCCTTGACCGAGAGGTCCTGTAGCCCTACGAGGGAGTAGGGGAGATGCATCAGGTGCTATCAGAGATCATATTGAGTTTGTTTGCAGATAGTA
Source organism: Picea glauca (assembly GCA_000966675.3). Lineage (NCBI taxonomy): Eukaryota > Viridiplantae > Streptophyta > Pinopsida > Pinales > Pinaceae > Picea > Picea glauca. Next base: position 207,580 of record JZKD02S0113494.1, on the reverse strand, counting down.
GACAAAGGAGAAAGGAGGTAAATTGGTATCAATTGTGGTATCAAGAATTTGATTTTTGTTTGTAGGCATCAAAAGGTGATGCAGTGGAATCATGCCACCCAGGAGGCATAGAGTGCATCCATAAATGGAAGAAGAAATGAAGCGACTCCGAGTGAGACTAGATGCCATGGAAATAACGCAGAGAAGAGAACCAGATGCTGGAGATATTAGTGAAGATGAGAGAAAAGAGATAGAGGTCAAAGAAAATGTAGGAGAGGATGCTGCACAAGAACGCTTATTGAAATCTGTTTCAAGAATAGGAGCCAAAGCACGAATAGAGGTACCAATGTATCAAGGCAATTTGGAAGTTGAAGAATTGTTGGATTAGGTATGTGCTATGGATGTTTACATAGATTACGAATATATCGAAGAAGACAATATGGTGAAGCATGCAGTGACAATACTGAAAGGTCATGAAACACTATGGTGGGATGAATTTCATGATGAACGCAGGAGCAAAGGTAAGCATACAATTAAAAACTGGGATAGGATGGTAGCTAAGGTGAAAGCCAAATTTATCTTGAAGGACTATCAAATCAATCTGTTCAGGAGATTGCAAAACTTGAGATAGAAAATATTATCAATGATGGAGTACACTAAGGAATTTTATAGATTGAACATCAGGGCTGGATAGAAAGAGAATGAAGATGAGAAAACAACTAGATATATCAATGGGATGAGATATGAAATACAAGAGGAGATCAACATGATGTTTGTTAGTAAATTCAAGGATGCTTATCAAGCAGCCTTGAAAGCCGAAGAAAAATTGGCCAGGAAGCAAAGCCAACGAAACAAAGATGGAAATTCAAGAAGAGGTAAGGGAACCAACAAAGAAACGTTCCAGAAACCAAAGCATGAAGATGGAAAACACCATAGTCACATAGAGAAAGGTGGAAGCTCTAAGGAAGGACAACATGGATGAAGAATCTCTTTTTCTAGAGGAAGAGGAAGAGTCGGAGGAGGCGAAGTCAGATGCTATACCTTTGGAAAACAAGGGCACAAGTATTGGGAATGTCCCGAGAGAAAGAAAGAAGGAGGAGGCGAAGCACACAATGTTGAAGCACATAAGGATGTGGAATAAAAAACAACAGAAGGAGGAAAGAATCTCATGATGAGGAAAATATTTCTTAAACTAGAGAAGAAGGTAGAAGAACTAGTTCAACGAACAATTCTGTTTAGGACTTATTGCAAGATGAAATACATAGTTTTCAAGGTGATCATAGACAGTGGGAGCACTGACAATCTAGTATCCATAGATATGGTGGAGAAATTGGAGCTAAAGACAATTGCACATACAAACCCATACAAGGTATCATGGTTGTAGAAAGGACATCAAGTAATGGTAAGCCAACAATGCCAAGTTAAATTTAAAATAGGAAGTTATAGGGATGAAATATTGTGTGATGTAATTCCTATGGATGTCTATCATATCTTATTGGGGAGACCATGGAAGTTTGACAGAAAAGTTATTCATGATGGGAGGAAGAATACTTATACCCTAGAAAAGAATGGTATGACACATATGTTGTTATCGATAGAAGATGAAGAGAAAAAGAGGGAAGCTAGTTCAATTATACTTCTCATGAGTGGGAAGAAGCTCTTGAATGAAGTCAAGCAGGAGAAAGAAATTCAGTTTGTTGTAGTGAGGAATACTAGAGTTATCCTTACAAATACTTCCGTGGAAGATTTTCCTAAAGAAATCCAAGAACTGTTAGAGAACTTTGCTAACATAGTAGTGGATGAGTTACCTCACTCATTTCCACCCATTAGGAGTATAAGACATCATATTGACCTTATTCCAGGAGCTAGTTTACCAAACAAAGAAGCTTATAGGTTGACACCTAGGGAGAATTAGGAAGTCAAAAATCAAGTCTAGGAGTTGTTGGATAAAGGTTTAGTCAGGGAAAGTCTAAGCCCATGCGCAATACCGACTGTATTAAGTCCAAAGAAGGATGGAGGATGGAGAATGTGTGTATATTCCAGAGTCATCAATAAGATAACCATTAGGTACAGATTTCCTTTACCAAGGATGGATAATTTGATGGATTGTTTGAGTGGAGAAAGCTATTTTTCCAATATAGACTTGAAGAGTGGATATCATCAAATGAGGATGAGAGAGGGAGATGAATGGAAAACAACATTCAATACAAATGAAGGATTGTTTGAATGGTTGGTCATGCCATTTGGGTTGAAAAATGCACCAAGCACATTTATGAGATTGATGAATGAAGTATTGAAAGACTTCATAGGAAAAATTTGTCATATTATATCTGGATGACATACTAATCTTCAGTAAGACAGAGGGAGAACACCTAAGACACTTGACATCAGTGATGGAAAAGTTGCAGCAAGAGAAATTGCTAATAAATCTGAAGAAAAGATCTTTTATGAAGAAGGAACTCATATGCTTTGGTTTTGTGATCTCTTCAAATGAATTGAAGATGGATCCATAAAAGGTGAGAGAAATCAAAGAATGGTCATCACCAAGCAACATATTTGAGGTAAGAAGTTTTCATGGGTTAGCAAGTTTTTATAGAAATTTTATCTGAAACTTCAGGGGTATATGTGCGCCCATGCTAGACATTGTGAAGAAGAAACACAAGTCCTTTAGTTGGACAGAGGAAGATGAAAAAAGTTTCAAAGTGTTGAAGGAGAAAATTACAGAACAACCAATTCTGGTTTTACCATATTTTGGAAAAATATTTCAAGTGAGATTTGATGCAAGTGGATTAGCTATTGGAGGAGTCTTGAGTGAGGATAATAGGCCAGTTGCTTATTTTAGTGAGAAGATGAATGACACCAAGAAGAAGTATTCCACATATGACAAAGAATTTTATGTAGTGATTCAAGCTTTGAAGAAGTGGAGGCACTATCTAATTCCTAAAGAATTTGTCTTGTACAGTTATAACCAAGCTTTGCAGTTTATTACTAGGCAAGAAAAGTTGAATCAGAGACATGCTAAATGGGTAGAATTTATGCAAAATTTTACTTTTGTTATTAAGCATATTGCTGGAACTGCTAACAAAGTTACAAATTCTTTGAGCAGGAGGAGTTTAATTGTACAGGAATTCCAAGTGGAGACCTTATCATTTAGCATGTCTTGTATAGTGATAAACAAGCTTTGCAGTTTATTACTGGGCAAGACAAGTTGAATTAGAGATATGCTAAATGGGTAGAATTTATGAAAAAGTTTACTTTTGTTATCAAGCATATTGTTGGAACTGCTAACAAAGTTGTAGATGCTTTGAGCAAGGGGAGTTTAATTGTACAAGAATTCCAAGTGGAGACCTTAGGGTTTGAACACCTCAAGGAGATGTATAGAGAAGATGCAGATTTTAAGGAAGCTTATGAGGCATGCAAGAATCCTTTATGGGATATAGAATCCCATGGATTGAATATTTGATCCAGGATGGATTATTGTTCAAAGGAAGCGAACTATGCATACCGAAATTCTCAATGAGAGATAACAAGTTGAAAGAGAAACATAGTGGAGGTTTAACTAGAAATTTTGGTCATGATAAGACATTTACACAGCTGAGTAATTCATATTATTGGCCGATCATGAGGGAAGAGGTGAAGAAGTTTGTGAACAAATGCAGAATTTGTCAGTATGAAAAAGGAAGAAAATAGAACACTGGTTTGTATCAGCCATTACCAATTCCAAAAAGGCTGTGGGATGCAATCAGTATGGATTTTGTATTGGGATTGCCTAGAAATCATAAAGGGGTCGATTCCATATTTGTTGTGGTGGACAAATTTTCAAAAATGGCACATTTCATACCATGCGAGAAGACAAACGATGCTACACACATAGCCAATTTGTTTTTTAGATAAGTGGTGAGACTACATGGATTGCTGAGGAGCATAGTCTCAGATAGGGACACCAAATTTGTAGGACACTTTTGGAGGAATCTATGGAAGAGGCTGGGGACAAACTTATCCTTTAGTTCAAAATATCACCCTTAGACAAATGGACAGATTGAAGTAGTAAACATAAGTCTGGGAAATTTTTTAATGAGTTCAGTCACTAAGCAATTTCGTCAATGGGATCAGATTCTAGCACAAGCAAAATTTGCATTCAAAAATTCAGTGAACATGAGCATAGGGAAAAGTCCTTTGTATACAACCAAGAGGGATTACAGAGTTGAGAGATCTGAATAAAGAAGAGTTCAGAAGTGCTGGAGAAGAATATTTTGCAACATAAATGCATGAACTCCATGATAGAGTTAGAGAACAACTACATGACAACAGGTAAATACAAGAACATAGTTGATCAAAAGAGGTGAGAAGTTCAATTCGAAGTTGGAGATGAATTTTTAGCTCATTTGAGAAAAGAGAGGTTTCCAAGGGGAACATATAACAATTTGAAGATGAAGAGGATAGGACCATGCGGGATAATGAAAAAATTTGTAGCTAATGCTTATGAAATTGAGTTTCCAGACAATGTTGGGATATCACCGATATTCAATGTTTTAGACCTGTATCCTTACAGGAGAGATGAGGCAGAAGAATTTGGTGATCAGAAGGAATTTTAGTGGGAAGAACAATTGCCCAGAGTAGAAAAACCTCAGATGGAGAAAATCATTGAACATAGAGATGGAAAGAAGACCAGGAGGAAGACATATCTTGAATAATTAGTGAAGTGGAAATATCATCCAATGGAATATGCAAGTTGGGTCACAAAATATAATATTTTGAAGCATGGAAAAACAATTCAGGAGCTCATGGACAAGAGTCCATGAAAATTTTAACCAGAGGAGTATGATGCAAGAGCATAACCTTCAAAGTCAAAGACACAAGTGTGGAGGTAGGGGCATGACATCTCAACATTTAATTTAGAAGTAAATCGAGTTGTTGAGATATTTTTGGAACACCATTTTTCAAATATGCCATGTTTTTAAAGTCGTATAGGACTGTAAGGAGTTGCAGATGCAGAGTGTTGACTCTTATCTATAAATAACTGTTAGTTATTGTAATAGGACAAAGTAGGTAACCTTTATGACTTGATAGGATAGGTTGCAGATAGGACGAGAGAGCTCGTGGAGCCAGTCCCTAGATAGTTTGTTGTTGTATTGTAAAATTATTATGAGATAGGAAGATAGAGATCAGTAGAGTAGAATAGAGTAGAAGAAATACACAATGAAGAACTGCAAGATTGTGTAATTTGTTTCATGAATGAATATAAAAAATTGTCCCAAATCTTGGACTGTGTTCATTTTAATGTGTTATTAAATGAATGTTGCTTTATGTGTATGTCATTTAGTTCATCGTTCATGTATGATTGTTCGAGAAGTTGATCATATGAGTTTGTGACTAAAATGGATAAGTTTCACTTGATTCCCTTCTGAAACCCGTATGCAAGGTATGCATCTCGAATGCAAGGAGTGCCTCGACTGAGTATTAGACTGACTAAGAAGAGTTCAGAGAGAGAGAAGATGAAACTTAAACCATGTGGAAGGAGTACACGACGTCAAGGAACAACCAAGCGTTGAAGAACCAGAACAAAGGAATGCCAGATGGGCGAGAAGAATTTATTTTCAATAAATCCTTCAAACTGAGTTATCGAAATCCCCAAATGCAAGGAGTGCATGGGAAGTCAAAATCCTTTAAGGATCAAGGTCATAAGGGATAACACTTTTCATAAGTGTTGATGAGATACAAGAGTCAGACTCGTAGGAGGAGGAAAGGTTGAAACTTTTGAAGACTGATAAATCTTTTAAGTCGGAAAAAAATAGAAGCTCAGGAGGAGGAGAAACAATGGTTGTTGGATCATAGTGAAAAGGATCAACATCCATCTAATCAGAGAAAGGTTCATGAGGCTTAGATCTTTGAACACGTAGGAGAGAGAATTTAAAAAACTTTCGAAGTCTCGAAGTAGTTTGGGACCATTCTTCATCAAGGAAGACAGGTGATGCAAGATCCACAACTCCGAAAGTTTGTGGATGAAGAAGAGGTGAAATAGATGAAGTAGGATCATGACCATTGGTCGCCAGGAGATACGCGTTAGTAGACTAGCAGCTTCGGGAAATATATTTGAGAGTTTTTCAGTTGAGACTTGAAACTCCCAAAGCACAAATAGACAAAGAGCTGAGAGTCGTCAATCTGTGAGTGGACACTTGTCAACAAATTGCTATCTCCAAGTAAATTGCATTGGGATTTCAATTGAGAGTTGAGATTCCCTAACCCTGAAGAGTCAAAGGAGATCTGGACCATCTGATCCAGAAGAGACGTGGCATAAATCTGTGTACTCTGGGTAAAGTTCGGAAGTAACTCATAGTCGTCAGATCAGGGGAGATGTGGCATAAATCTGTGAACTCCAGGTAAATTCCCAAAGTAAGCATCAATCGTCCTATTTAGTAGGATGCGTGGAAAAATCCCGTGTACTTCGAAGGGAAGGGAAGTTTGAGATTTGAGATCTCAAAAGTTCGGAGACCCAAAGGAGATCTTGACCATTGATGGAGAGAGGGGTCATAGGACCATTGATCTAGTTGAAAGGTCAAACACTCGAAGTAGAAGCAAGGCCATTGATTGAGGAGGACAGGTGTCCACAGATCATCAAATCCAAAATATTGATGTACGAAGGAAAGTAGGGTTTGAGATTTGAAAATTACGAAGTACGGAATCACGAAGGAGATCACATTCGTTGATTTAGGAGGGGCAGATATGGTCCGTAGATTTGGAAAGGGAATATTTGAACTGTGAGTTTAGATAGTACCATCAATATCGGGAGATCGATGGTCCTGTAGCATTGTGGGGACATGAGTTGCGTGAAATTTAAAACATTGAGGGCGGGCCGCAATCTAGACCGTGGTTTTGGCAAGAGAACACGTGGAGGCTCGAAGAGAATTATGGGCCGAAAAGTAGTTTGATATCGAACTGCCTTTGGCTGCACCCACAATCATGTGGTCACGTGAGGTCATTGTCGAAGGTCATATCAAGAGGGGGATTATCTAAAAAGGAGCTAACACCCAGTACTCTGAGATTTCGTAGAACACTGAGAGGGAAGGTTGCGGGTACCATAAGACCTGCACCCGAGAGCCGAGAGGGTATATGTTTAGATATAGAAGGAGACCACTAAGGTTTCAGAGGTTCATTTGACTCAAAAATTGGAGATCCTTGGCTGAGAGGTCATGTTTCTCTATGGGGGAGTAGGGGGGATGCATCATTCATTTAAGGGGAGTAGCCCCCGATGGAAAGATACCTTTTCCATTGATGACAAAGGGGGAGATATTTATCAAATGCAGAGGACAAAGGCATGGTTTCAGGGGGAGCAATGGTCACAAATATGCATAGGAAAAAGGCATGGTTCTAGGAGGAGCATGAGTGATATGAATTCAGTATTGAATGACATAATTTCAGTATTGCATGAGAGTGTTTCCATCAATCCCAAAAGGGGATATTGTTTATTAAGGCTGGTTGTCATTGATGTCAACCCTTGAAGAAAGTCCAGTAGCACAAAGGTTTGGGTAATGGACCCAAGTTTGTTTGATGTAAAGATGACTCATTAATGTTTTGTCATGGTTGATAAGAAGTACAAATGGATGAAGTCCAAAGTGGTCCCATTATGGTGAAATCCCTCATAGGAAGACGCTTTATGGATTGAGTTATCCTAGAAGTATGGTTAGAGAACCCATCCTTCATTGTGGAATAATGAGATGAAGGTTAGTGAATTTTTCAATGAAACCATCCTAGATGGATAGTTATTGTCATGCCATTTCTGGTGGTATGTGGAATGTTAAATAACTCCTCACGGTTAGAGAGTTATGGCCATGTAAAGTTGGAGGACCCTCACGAGTCATCTAGAAGCCCCAAAAAGTCAAAATATTTGAAAAATAAATTATTTAAATAATTAAGTTAATGGAGAAATCCCTAAAATAAGGAAAGTGGGATGCTACATGAAAGTATAAATAAGAGGCAAGGCTCTCTCATTTAATTACACTTGAACATATTGAATATATTTTTTTGTGTGAGGCTTATTACAGGTACTCATTGATACATCTGAAGTTGCAAATGTTTGAGGTGGTACGAAGGGTTGATGGGGAAATTATCGGAATTGTAGAGAATACTAAAAAACCCTATTTTTTGAGGTGTACGTGGGCTGACAATGTATTAGGGTGCGTACAGTACACAGGATGACAGTGTATTAGGGTGCGTACGTACACGGGATGACAGTGTATAGGGTGTGTACATGTTGGTAAAGCCATGTAAACTTAAGAAGATGAAGATGAAAAGGTTGTAGATTCTGAGATCAAGCTCCCAGGAGGGTCTACAATGCTCATATACATCAGATATATCCATTGGTTCAAAAGGTATGTCTTATTTCTATGAATAGTTGGATTTTGATGTATGCATATGAAATGGTTATGGATATTTGAGGGTTCTCCCTAGAGAGACTAGTGGATGCATGGGATCTACTGCATAAGTTAGATCTACATAAATACAGTGCTGGTATATTTATCATTGATACTCCTTGTTGAGGCACATCTTGTATTTATTGGAATATGGCTAAGGGTTTTTGTGGTACATGGTTGGGATCTTGTATTTTTGAAGTGGTTGATGTATTGAGAGGCTGCATATCAGAAAGGGTTTGATGACTAGATCATGTGACGGTTATTATACTTGTTCATGATTACACACACTTATATGGCACATTAATAGAGAGAGATATATATGCTTTGGGTAAAGTTTATGTATGAGGATGCATGAATAGGGTATAGTTACATTCTGGATACAATGACATGTTATAGATCTATGTGAAAGAAGTTACATAGGGTTAGAAGTTCTTAGATGAAAGAAAACCCTAGTTTTCAAAAGGCATATGCAGGTTGCATAACAGTTTGGTCGCATACATACGCAGGCTACATAACAGATAGGGCACATACATATGTGTGCTGCAACACTACAAGTCTTGTACCTATTGTATTTTGTTGATGCATGTTCAATTCAGGTACATATTGATTACAGGGAAGTTGTACAGGTTGCATGCAGGTCAATGGTACAAATTGATACAGTTGTACAATGGTATATCTCACAATGATAGTGTGATAGTGGTTCCATAATTCTACTTCTCCTTCAAGGTGGCTGGACAGGGAAATGATAGGTTGTTTTATCCACCTTTCGGTTGTAGCCGAAGAACTTAGGGGGTTGTAGCATCCTTCTGGTTATAGACAGAGAATTGGGGAGTTGGAGATTCCCTTAGGTTGTAGCATGAGAAACTAGGGGGTTGGAACCTCCTTACAGTTGCAGCTGAAAAAAAGAGAGGAAGTTGGTGCTTCCAATGAATGTAATTCTTCAATAAATATAAGAAAAAACATTCTATGGCTTTCTCTCGCTTTGGGTTTCCACGTAAAACACTGGTGTACTGTGTATGTGTATGATTGTTCATTTGTTCATTTCTTATTTACTCTGCAGTTATTAGATGATAATGATACATTGATATAACAATTGGATTATATGGTTAAAAAGGATTAGATTTCTCTATTACTGATTCACCCCCCCTCTCAGCAATCCAACACATATACACTAAATAAAAATAAAGAAGATTGAAATTCATTCCACATCAATGATTAAGGTAGATTGAAAAATTGGTCATATTAAGAAAAGTTAGGATGGAATAGACAGTAAATAACCGAGACAACCAATGAGGTGGCAGCAAATCAAATGACATAAGATCAAGTCTATAAATTACAAGTTACAAATCATGGATGAAAATTTTAAAATCTAAGATCAAATCATATTTAATGGGTCCAACGAAAATTTGGTATCAATTCACTATTTTCAATTAAGAAGGCAAGGTGGGGACCAGATTGAAGAATTATCTCACAAATATTCTATGAGGTATTGCCCTGCTGCATCAAACATAGAGGCAAGGCAATCCAACAATTTGGTCTTACCTAAGTTTGTAGAGACCCACACCAAAATTAAATGAAAAAAATGATTTTAAAAAAAGTTCAGAGTCTTCAAACTATAATGAGAAACGAATCTAGTTTTTCTTTTTGACTCATAAATGGATTCAAAACTTTACAAAATATTGTAAAAACAATTTTATTTTCAGAATTTAGAATTCGAAAAAGGTTTTGCAAGTGTCAATCAATTCCTATGAATTTTTACCCAACCCAACATATCTAACACACAATAGTCAAAGACCAACTCAAACACAAGGCACTAGGGAATAGAGAAACAAATCAAGAGTTGTATGCACCCAATCTAGTCCTTGAAACGATGCACAAGTTGTTTGTACACCTGATTCGACACCTTATTTGACACCAATTTCTGATAAAATTTCAAAATTAACTCAACGGGCATAAATATTTTTTTGTAAATGGTTAAGATTTAAGGAAAGACAATAAATTAAATCAAGGGCACTTAAGAAGGTCAATTTATTGTGGAGCCTCAATTCATTTCCGAATTAAAATCCAAACATACAAAGATCTTTTAAAATATCACTCTTCGAATTTGTACAAGTCGCTTTGCTAGAACGAATTAATAATATTAACTACCAATCATAAAAATTCCTACAATGAACCAATAGAACACCACCATAGAGGTTTATAAAAATTTCAAAGACAAAGGAAGAGGAAGGACAATCACCCAAATTGAAATTTCTGGGTTGTTCAAAGATGGGGAAGCAATAACATAGAGTTACAATATTTCCAAAATCCCAGGAAATTTTTTAAAGCATGGGGTTCAAAGGTCAATATCCCGAGTCATAATCAATCAAGGTGTGGGAGAGATAGAGAGCCAAGAGGAGGAAATATTCCACAGAGTAAGGTACTATACATAACACATCCACCTAGAATTTATGATTTTTAGTGATGAAGCGATAAATGTACGTGCGCTTATGCAACATGTTCTTGTTCTTACTAAGGAGGAATTTTCCAAGCGTAGACTTAGAGACATACATGAAAATAATGTAAATCCCCTCACAAAATAATGTTATAGAACCTCACAAAATCCTTTCGAGAAATTCTACCATTAGACATTGAAAAATATGAGGAGACTGCAATTCATTTTGGTAGTTGGTTATCATGACTATAAAATTAAACTTCTAACCTGCAAACCAAGGGCAATGCCCAAGAATTTAAAAGAGATCACTTCATAAATCTTCATCGAAATTATTAAATAATAATCAGAATTACAATTGTTCAATGAAATCTCAAAAATTCAATCTACAAAATCAAATCTTTCTACAATAACACTTCAAAAATAAAATAACGGAACCAATGAAGGTCGAGAGTAGACGATATCCATCAACCACTTGTGCTCCTCCTTACTCCATATTGTTAATCACAAAGACTTCACTAGTACCTCCCAACCAACACTAGGGGTACTCTTCCTCCCCCTTAGCCCCCCGAGCTGCAAAGGGGCCAAACACACATAAACCAAAAATACTCTAGCTCCAAGCTTTCCTCACAAGGTAGAGCCACCACTCTATATCAATATTGGTATCCAACTTCTCACAAGTAAAACCAATCAAAATGATTTTGGAAGCATAACTTTACCCATAACCATTGTGTTCCTTTTCCCATCTATACCATTTTCTTTATAGGAATTTCCTCACTGAAACACACCCACATGCACAATTAATTAACTTTTTAATTAGATAAATTAGGATTATTCACCCTCACACTTGTCACCCTCTCCCCAAGTTGCAAAAGTAGTTACCTATTTTATTTTAATTAAAAGTCAATTCCACTCACATTTATCAGATATGTTCCTTAAATTGCTCTTAGTTGTCTCTTTATTCATCAGATTCTCATTTAATGAATGTCTCCTCACTAAATCTTAGTTAGAGTTAAAATATGAGTCTTCTTCTAGTTAGACTAGTGGTAGCTAAACTCTAGATACCATTCTATGTGTACACCTATTATCTCATACTTTACTTCTTTCTTATTTTAAAATTCCATTTTAGTATTTTCTTGCACACATGTGCATTATATCAAATCTTTAGATTTATCTCACATTTTTTTTTATATTGATTTATCTCTGATCTTTTATTTTATTTAACATTTTATTTTAGTCCCCTAACTAAACTTAGACTTAGGCTTTGTCTTAGAATAGGCTTAGACTTTTATGGGGATTTATAATTAATAAAATTACTCATTAATTAATTATTTAAAATCCAACAATGTCAAATCAATTCATTTTTTTCTAGGCCATCTAGATTCATTGACCAATTTTTTAAAATTATGTGATGTTCCCTTCCAGATGCACTCTCGTGCTCCAAGGGTGCCACTTTCCTTTTGACTTGTTTTGGTAGTTTGTCCAACCCTTGGAGTCAACACTCCACTCGGTTGACCTTGTGAGAGACTAAGGGATTCTAAGGAATAAGGACTCTTCCTTATTGCATGCCCCTTACAAATCTTCATGAGCGATTGTCTCAGTCCACCCTCACAACATCGTGGATCTCTCGAACTAGGTAATCGTTAACCTACAATTAGAGCCACGATGGGAGTGCTAGTAGGATGTGTCAGGGACTTTACCACACCTCTCCATCAATGTTTGGTTTTATGTGCATGGACCCTTTACTCCTTATGTGAGTCATATTAGCAATCATTCATCAGGATGCATCCAATAACGAAATAATGTCAATGATCCATATACAAAATCATACTATAATCGATCATATGTCACATATGCGTAAAATGAAATACTCAAACCAATACAATCCACTCCCTGACACAATCTAGAGTCCAAGGAGGTCCATTGCTTCCATCAACATCTATAATATGTCATGTGTCCTGCACATTTAGGTAAACTCGTCAATAGCATCTGACAATACATATATCAAGTAACAATAAATAACAACCCATCAACATCATCATGTAAAATCCATAGTCAAACAAATAACACTGTACTATAACAGGATCACTTGCACGCAAGTGTCCTCAAAGAATAATTCGATAACATGTGCTCAGTAGAGAGAGTTGTTACATGCACCCCCTCTTGTTTTAAACTTGATCTCAAAGTTGTACAGTATATAAAATGAATAAAATAAAAGTATTTGACATGATCTATATATCTAATCTATCAAACAAGTAAGAAAATCGGTGATGCATATCATATGCGTCCTCCCAGGTAGACGAGTGTGGACTATAATTGTTCCACTAGACCTTGACCTTATTGACTATTTGAATTCGTAGCGGTCGAATGCGATGGTATAGAATGAAAATTCGCTCCACCATGAGAGCACCCTCATCCGACACCTGCAAAGAACTCATGTCAATCATATGTTGAGGATCACTAACATAATTTCTCAAAATAGATTCATGAAAAACATCATGCACATGACTCAAAGAATCATGCAAGGCTAGTCGATAGGCCATGTGTCCTTTCTTTTCCACAACTTCAAAAGGTCCCACAATCCTATGAGAGAGTTTAACACCCTTTCCAAAATTGATCAAATTCTTGTGCGGTTTCACCCGCAAGAAAACTTGGTCAACAACTTCATAACTACAGTCAATGTGATGCGCATCAACATAACTATTCTTCCGATATTGTGCTTCTTTAATCCTTTGTCTTATCGATTTCATTTTTTCTTCCATTTCTTGGATCACTTATGGTCCTACCAATACCCTATCCTCAATTCTATCCCAGCTCAATGGAGTCTGACACGGTTGCATGTAAAGAAACTCAAATGGTGCCATCTTAATGGTACTTTGATAGTTGTTGTTGTATGAAAACTCTACTAGCGGTAAGAAATATTTGCAACATTTATGTTGGTCCATTACATACATACACAACATATCCTCCAATATTTGGTTCATTTTTTTTGTCTGCCTGTCTATCTCAGGGTGATATGTTGTACTAAAGTTCATTTGTGTTCCCAAGGACTCTTGGAAACTAGTCCAAAATTGTCCTGTAAACATTGATCCTTGATCAAATATGATGCTTCTTTGTACACCATGTAATCTCACAATCTCACTGAAAAAGACGCTACTATTTCTAGCACATGATACGTCGTACATACAAGAATAAAGTGTGCACTCTTATTTGGAGTGTCAAATACAAGAAAAATTGAGTCATGTCTCCTTTCCTTCAGTGGAAATGCAACAATAAAGTCCATCGAAATGACCTCCCATTTTGATTCTGGAATAACGTGTGGCTGTAATAATCCTGTTGGATGTCTATGTTCATCTCTCACTTGCTGAAATTCTAGACATCTCACCACATAACTAACAATGTATGCTTTCATTCCCTTCCAGAAGAATAAGGGTTTAAGGTCTGCCTTCATCTCCGTGACTCCCGGATGTGCCATGTACACTTCTCTATGAGATTCGATTAAGATCAAATTTATCAATTCATCGTTAGGTGGTACATAAATCCTTTCATTAAATCTAAACAATCCATCGTTGTCTAAATAATAGCCTTCAAATTTCGGTACCATCATGGTATCTTGTCCAATATTTTCCTTAACCTCTTTATACCTGTCATCGTCGGTCTGTATAGTTAGAATATTTTCTCTAAGATTCATCTAAAGAGGTATTACCAAGAACATCTGTGGTCCTCAACTCAATGGATCTGCCACTCTGTTCACTGTATCTTGTATGTAAGTAATCTTGAATTCGTATTCGCTAAGTAATTCTAACCAAGGCTTCTATCATGCATTCAGGTCACTTCGTGTAAATATGTGATGCAATCCACAATGATTTGTCTTGAATTTGATTTTTCATCCAATTATATAGTGTCTCAAAAATCTCAAGGAATATGCAATTTCCAATAACATCGAGTCATTAGTTGCATATTTCTCCTCATGCTTTCTCAATTTCCTTGAAATGTAAGCGTCACTCGATCGTCTTGCATCAACACTCTGCCTGAACCTTTCTTGGATGCATCCATGCATACCAATAATTCCTTGTCCATGTTGGGGACCTTTAGTATCGACGTTTTCATCAACAAATCCTCGATCCATTGAAATGCATCTGTGCTTTCTCAATCCATACAAACTTCTTATTTTTCTTCTGCAATTCCGTGATTAGATTTTCTATTTTCAAAAAACCTTCAATGAATCATCGATAATATCCTGCTAAAACCATAAATATGCGTACTTATTGTATTTTTGATGGTGTAGTCCATTCCATAATATCCTCTACTTTAGTTGGATCCAAAATGATACCTTCACCAGATATGATATTCCTTAATTAATGAATCCTCGATTAGTAAAAATAATATTTCTATAGTTTCCCGTATAATTTGTTTTCTCGTGGACATTGTAGTATCAATTCTAAATGTTCGTCATGCTCTTCCTTCATCCAAGAATAAATAAATATGTCATCAAAGAATACTTTAACAAACTTGTCCAAGTAGTTGCAAAACAACCCATTCATCAAGCTCATGAATACCCTAGGGGCGTTCCTTAGTCTGAATGGTAAAAATGTAAACTCATAGTGTCTGAACCTTGTCTTAAATGTATTCTTAGGGGTATCTTCCTATTTAATCCATAATTGGTGATATCCTCATCTCAAATCAATATTTGAAAACACCGTCACTCCTTTCATCTGATCAAACAAATCGTCTATTCTTGGAAATAGATACTAGTTCTTGATCATTGATTTGTTTAATTGACTGTAGTAAATACAAAATATCCATGATCCATCCTTATTTCTTATGAAAATCACTAGTGCACCCTAAGGTGACACACTTGGATGTATAAGTCCCATGTCCAACAATTCCTTCAATTTCATTTTCAACTCCCATAACTAAGGCGTTGACATCTAATAATGTGTTCTTTCTATCGGTTCAGTTCCAGGTTTCAGGTCGATTGTAAACTCCAACTCTCTTTTGGGAGACAAACCTGGTAACTCTTCTAGAAACATGTCTGCAAACTCTCATACTACTGGAAGGTTTTCTAATCCTTTCACATAACCATTTTCATTTAGTGTTAATATTGCATATAACTTACATCCTTTGCGCATGCTCTTTTATAGTTGTAGGGAAGATATAAACCTCAAGCACACTCCCTGGTTTCTTCCTACAATCACTCTACTTCGTCCAAAATCGTCTGGGAAACTCAACCGTTTCATATTACAGTTGAGTATCACATCATACGATTCCAACCAGTCCATACTGATCGCCATGTCATAAAATCCTAAGATCGTGACATATAGGTTGGCCTTCATTACAAAATATTGCAAGTTAATTCTATAGTCCATAACCTTTCCTCCAAACTTCTATTTGGCACCCAAATCCATTTCTACATATCTAAACTCGTCCTGCTCGACTGCCTTTTCCTTAATTCTCTTTAGCGCTGCACTAGAAATAAATATCTTTGTAGCACCTATTTCTATCAAAATACTAAATGTTTGATCAACAATCATACCTGACATGTCAAGCATGGTGGATTGGTGCTCATCCTGGTGGTTGTTCATTGTAGCATGAATCCTATGGGCGTTGCCCAAATATCCAACTCTAGTGTGTCCTATGGATCCGAACTCTCTAGAATTCTGAATCACACAGTCTCACTGGTAATGTGTCTCTCCACATGTGAAACATCTAGTCTTTGGTATAGTAATCTTGGTCCCCAAAGTATAAGTTGTTGGCATACCAGTCTGAATACCTAGTTTGTTCTAATAAACAAGCCTAAAAGTTTGTTGTTGTGGGTGACGTTGCTACTGATATGGTGGTCCTCTGTAAGGAGTCATCTAATGAGGATTATGTCATTGTGGTTTTGTGAAAATAGGTCCTCTAGGATTATCTCGATGCCTTGATGCCTATCTTGCTAGATTTTGATGTTGTTGCACTCCTGATGTCGTCTGTTCAGTCGATCTAGAAGGAGTCCTTCTCTAACCCCTGCTGGTCAGATCTTCCTCAGCTATGAGGGCCTTCTAGACTGCATCGTGCAACGTCTGAGGCATTGTGATCCATACTTTTTCATGAATGTTGAAGTTAAGAACATACAAAAACTTGTTGACCTTCAAATTCTCTATATTCAGATGTGGTAATATGGCCTCATATTCTGGTACTGTACGACCACTCTATTGTAAGTCGTTGAACTCATTAAGATGATGCTCAATGAACTCCTCTGACAAATACCTCTCCTAGAACCTTTCCTCCAACAATTCCCATGACACATATTTGAAGGCCATGTTTGGTTGAGGTAGGAGCGTCTTCCACCATAGAAGAGAACTCCCCTTTAGCTGAAATAATACCATGAAGAATTTCATGTTGGAGGTGTAATCACGAAGTGCGAAGCACATCACCATGTTCTCCAATCATGCCTTGGTGGCTGATCCATCCGTGGCACCCATCAACTCGGGAAACTTCACCTTCTCGAGTTCTGTGTGAATGATACCACTACTAGTTGAAGCATGTTGTGAACCCTCATTGGGTACAGATTCTCTGCCCTCATCTTTATCGATTTGGTTAATAGAGGCCTTCTGACATCCTCTAAAAGGATCTCATCATACCAACCACATCTCCCACAACAACATGTTCCCGTTCAGTGACATGTTCTTCTCCTTGGGGGTTAGACTCCTCTGGCGTGGATGCTATAAGAGGAATCATACCTCTTCCTCTAACACCACATCGTCTACCTCCACGATGTCCTCTAACCATGATTACTTGCATGGAAAATTATCAAAATTTAATTAGTGATATGTTTTTAATCAAATGTTTAATATAGTGGAAGGCATAATGGTCCAAAGTCGCAAGGTTGAACTTGGCTCTAATACCATATGTAGCAAACCATCTGTTACGACAACAAATAGTGATGTACAAAAGAGGTAAATATTTTTTTTTTGAACAAACTTTAGTACAAGTGAAAATGCGTCATAACATATATTAATAACTACACAATCAGTTTCATCACAATCAACTGAAAACAATGTTGGATATATTGTCATTGATGTCAACAATCGATGTGATGATCTGTTGTCAATGATGAATTACCTCATATGAGATTGTCATTGATGTAAAAAAGTATATCAGTTAGCAGAAGATGTCAAACAGTGTGCAGAGATTGATAGCACAAGCTCAGGAGGAGGAGAAAATAGGAGAAGCGAATAGTTTGAATATCAGAGCTCAAAAGGATATCAAGTAGAAGAAGAAATTTGTTATTATTTTTGATCACGATAGGATCAACAATGTTCATATGATAAAATCTCAGGAGGGTTAGAAAACACATAGATCAAAACTCGAAAGGAAAAGTGTAGCTCAACAACCGCCTGATCAGAGTGAGAAGACTCATCAGCCATCCGATCAAGAGGTTGACCATGTTGATCATATAATACAACACACATCGGTCATATGAGTGACCTTAGGCTTGAGAACTATTGAAATATAGTGACCATCAGATCTACAAGCCATCAACGACAGGAATGAATTGCGGGGAGTGAAAGAGGAATTAAACCACTTTCTAGTTACAATCTTGCAATCTGTCTAGATCATCAGATCACACAACTTCAACGATCTATGACTATGGTTGATCCAACTAATGACCAGTTTAATTTAGATTAAATCGTGACCATCGGATGCGCAATCTCAAAATCTACGGCAGGGATAGATTGCGGAGATTGAAAGGAAAATTAAATCACTCGCAAGTTGTAGCTCTATAATAATCATCGACCGTTGATCTGCTTCGAGAATATACACAACTTTAAGATCATATCAATGTGGAAGGATAGGATAAGCGGGGCCAAAAGGTATCGTCTTTCGTTGGATTAAATCCGATACCCATTAGTCATTGGATCGTGTTAAAGTGGAAGGAAAAAATAAAGCTACAAGAGATACATTGCAGGACAGATCGAGTTGTCAATCCTAGATCCTGATCGAATGAACATCATTCACTATGGTTCTAAATATGTCAGGAACTTACCCTCTGTCATTTTGAGATTTGAAATACCTAGAGCCTGGAAATCAGAAGTGAATAAGGATCGTTAGATTCACAGGACACACGAGGATCGTTGGATTAGGACTGTCGGTCAACATACCTCATCAGCAAGGATGTGTAGGAGATCCAGCTTAGAAAACCGGTTAACAAGGATGTGTGAAAGACCACGTCAGTAAGTACACATGGGATAATAAGAATATGACAAGTATCAAGAATAAATTGGCTCATTCCATGTCAACAAGTGACGTAAGCGAGTTACGTCACTCCGAGAGAATTGCTTCAGGAGTTTCAAATGAAAAAGTTACGAAGTCCTGAAGGATGAAGATATGAAGTTGCTCTCAGCTGTCGATCTAAGAAACACCAGAAGTTTGGATAGATGTTAGATCCAGGAGAAGAGAATGTGCCACATGAGGGGAGAAGAGCATGTGCCACATGAGGATCCACGTCTGCAAGACTACGTCAATAATGACATGTGGCACAATCAGACACTGACAAGTGTCAAGTTGATTCGACATTTAAGGTACATGAAAATCATGAATATGAGTGACACGTGGAAACTACTCATCTCGTGACACGTCATCAAGTGATGTAAGCAGTTACATCACTTTGGGAGTTTAGCTTTGGGAGTTTTTACCACCGCACTCACCTAATGTCCCAAAGTCCCGAATGCCGGAGACTCGAACTGAACACAAGACGTCCGATCTAGAGATCACTTCGTGAGCATCCTTGACCGTCGATCTACTCAATGGAAGGATAGTGTAGGTGGAAATGTTAACCGCCAACAAGCAGTATCCATCGTTGATGACTCACACAATAGGTGATCACTCCTGAGACAAGAAGTGGTTAGGATTTGAAATCTCCAAAGTTTGAAGACCCAGAGTAAAAGGTCGTCGTCCATATTGATGCGTAATTAAGTCTTAACCATCGGATTTAGCAGTTAAAGGATGAATGTAAGGGTCAAATATGGCCGTTGATCTGGATACATGAAATAAACCATCCGATCTAAATTCGAAGGTTTGAAATATTGAAATCCTGAAGTTCCGAAGTGTGAAGTTTTGTTAGTCGTCCATCTCATTAGAAGATTGAATCGTAATCCATTGAAATGATAAACTCTCAAGCGCTTTTCTTACTTAGATTTTGATCACCGTCATTAGTCATATTCTATAAGAGTTTTGAAAGGGAAATCACAATATGTTTCTATAGTTGGTAAAACCCGTGGTTCTGTAACGCACGACCATATGTGATGGTTTGAAGGAAGCGCCTCCACATAATCTGGTCTCTGCTAATTTAACAAAGAATTGGGATAGAGTATAAATGATTAATTTGATCCATGACTGTGATCAATTTATGAAAAACCTTCATGGTAAAATGAATAAAGAATAATAATCGAAGAGGCACGATGGTCCAAATGAAGGGACATAGTTGTGTCACACTCACACCATTTGAAGAGTATATAATTAAGGAAGAGTGTTGAGAAGAGTGGAGGCTTTGTACTTCATAATAGAAGATAAAAAGTTGAAGAAAATTCCAAGAAGATATCAAAGGAAAGAAAATGTGAATAACATAAAGAATATGAAATGCGGTGATGAGTGTCTTATGATATACCTCTGATCATAAGATTGAATTGATTCTATAATGGATCACCTCTACTGGAGTTGAATAAACTCTAGTTGGATAGATTAGGTTCTATCAACAAGCTGGGTCTTGTAGCAAGTTGGGTTTTGCAGCAAGTTGGGTCTTGCGCTAATATAGGTCTTGGCTGAGAGTTGGTTCTCTGTGAGGAGTTTGTGCTCCTTACTTCAGTTGGTTTTGAAACAATTAGTTGGTGCTAAAAGAAAATCCTCTTTCACATATATTCATATTACTATGTTCATATCAATTATACAAAATCTTATACAAACATCTGGTGTCTCTGTGTCCATTGTGATTATGATTTGATTGTTATTAATCTGTTCAATTATGTTTTAACTGGTAACTCGAAAGAAGAAAATGTTAGAATAGTCTACACACTAATTCACCCCCCACCTCTTAGTGTGGGCAGTGTGTTCTTCAATTGGTATTAGAGCAAAGGTTCCTTCAAACAAAGTTTAAACATTGGAAGGAAGATCCTGAAGAAATGGGTGGATACATGGCTCTCTCCGCAATTGAAGCTCCTTTATTCGATGGAAAAGATTATTCCTCATGGAGAGAAAATACGATTTTTTTTTTGAATTCAAAAGGATCCGAGGTTTGGAATTTAGTAGTAAGAAAACCCTGGGAGTTAACTACATCAAATAATCTATCCAAAATTATAGTCCAAAGAAGAGAAAGGAAGAAAAATGAAGTTGCATTGAAGATTCTTCTCAATGGATTATTAGATATAGTCAAGGAACACATAGGACTATGCACATACGCCAAGGAATTATGGCTAAAATTAGAAAATATGTATCAGATAAAAAATAAAGACACATAAGACAATCCTATCAAGGATGAAGATGAAGACTGAGGCATCAATAAAAGTAAGGACTCTCCACAATATTTCGACTGCAATAGCAGTGATATTGAATCCTCCTCTGCAAGTAAAGAAGAAGACTCAGATACAATAAAAAAATGTTATGTTATCATTTGTCCCATGGAATAAGAATAACTATCAAAGGATAAACAAAAGGTTTATTGGAGTCTCTCTAAATACCTCTATTACCATAATGAATCAGACTATAGCTATCTTTATGACTACACTCAAGAATTTCTTGAAAAGAGTCAAAACCATGTCTTGGAAATAAATAAAATTCTCAAGGACAGTGAAAAGATAATATATGACCAGGACAATCAGTTAGAAGAGAAAGAAGAGGAGATTGAGAAGCTGAAGAAAGAAATTAGTCAAGTAAAAGAAAAGGAGAAGGAAGATGATGAGATTAGAAATCATAAGAATATCCTGGAAATAAAAGAAAAGTTCAAAGACAAAAAGGAAATCATATATGAGCAAAATATTCAGTTAGAAAACAAAGAAGAAGAGATCAAAAAATTGAAAACAAAATTTGTTGATCGAACAAAAGAAAAGGAAGAGAAAATCTAGAGACTGAAAAATCATTCAAGCAAAAGAAGAAAAGAAGGAAGATGATGTATCAAGCAAAAAAATTGCAGATCTAAAAGAACTAAAGGAAAGCTATGTCAATCTTAAAATCCAACTTGAATAAGCCAAAATGAGAGAAGAGGTAGTAAGGAACCAGTTGGAAAAAAAGGAAGAATCATGTCATGAGCTGGAAGCAGAAGTTGTGAATCTTAGAAAGAAGGTTGAGAAGTCAGACACCCAAAACAAGTTATTGAATAGTTCCATGACCTTGGATGAGATCTTGGATAGTCAAAGATCACCAAATGACAAATCTGGCCTTGGATATAATAAGGAAAAGATCAATACCCCTAATAAATATGATGTAGGTCCTTCATTTGTAAAATATGAAGACATGCCTGACACAACTCCTTAATTTTCAAAAAGTGAAAGCAAGTATGATTCAAGTTCTTCATGTTCAAGAAATAAAAGAAACACTACAAAATTTAGAAGATCAGATCATGGAAGACATCTAGAAGCTACTCATATACCTCAAAGCAAGTTCATAAGAGAGACACCTTCATGGATGAATCAAAGAAGGTATGAGAGTGTCTTTAACAATTATTGTTTTTATTGTAATGTATATGGTCATAAAGACTTGGATTGTAGGCATCATGGAAGAAAAAAAGTTGGTAGGTTCAACAATAGTATAAGATGTTGGAACTGCAATCATGTTGGACATATTGCTACACATTGCTACACTATGAGATGCTACAGTTGTGTTAGATATTGTCACAAAGCCCATGACTATTGGAGATCATGAAGACAGTCAATAAGAAATGCTTCACACAATATGACAACAAGAGTAAATAAGAAGACATGAAAAATAAAATCCCAAGTACCAAATAAGAAAGATGAGGAAAATATTGCTCTTGAAATTGATGAAGCTAATAATAGAAGTTTGGAGGATAAAACTTCTAATAAGGAATATTATAAAAACAAGGATAAAGAAGCTTATGGTGCACATAATAATGATGTTGATGATGAATCTCCAACGGTAGAACAAAAAAAAGAATTGAGTGATGATTGTCTCAGAAATATTTCAATCATATTATAATGGTACACTGAAACTCCTTCTAAGAGAGATTAAAAAAAAATATCTATGTCCAGAAAGCTACAAAGACTATGCTCAATGAAGCAAATTATCTGATGGATATTCCATCAATTAGTATTGATATTGGTGGGAAGTTGTAAGCACATCTGTACTCATATTGAACATAGGTCAGCTCAATATTAATAGTAGTAAAACTCCTTGTGAACCCTGTTTTGAAGAACTCATTTGGTAAAATATTTCAAGGTCTTTGGAAGTAAGGGTTACATCAAAAGGCTTAATGAGAATAAATGGATAGATTCAAGCGTTGTTTGAAATATATAAACTACAATTGCATTATGTTTAGTAAGATAGCAGTATCCACAACAACAACGTTATGATGTACAAAATGATGTATATGACATACTGTAGAGATAACAAGAAGAGAGGGATTGTCAAAAAGAGCTATCCTTTTAGAAACAAAGGGGGAGAACAGTCAGTAAAAACTCAAGGGAATTTTTGGTTATAAAATAAGAAAGTAATTGGATTAAGTTTTGAAAAGACTCGATCACTACAAAAAAATAGTATCAAGAAGAGCACTCATTTGAAACACAAAAATCCCAATCAACTGAAATAAGAAGTTAGTAAATCAACAGGGGAAGAAACCCTTCCAGGAAGAGCTACCCTTTTAGAAACAAAGGTGGAGAGTAGTCAGAAGCAGAGAAAAAACATATTGACAAGGGGATTCATTCAGTTATGACAGAAAACGATTGATTGCATGAGGAGTTACCAGTGGTCAGAAAACTAATTATACTGAAATATCATAGGATATGAAACCCTTTGCCATTGATGTCAAAGGGGGAGAGAAACTTCATAAAATGAAAGCATCATCACATGGGGAGTTTTGTATATGAAGTTAGTGTGTTTCCCTCAATGACAAAGGGGGATATTTTTGGATATATTGTCATTGATGTGATGATATATTTTTAATGATGAATTACCTCAGATGATATTGTCATTGATGTCAACAAGTATATCAGTTAGCAGAAGATGTCAAACAATGTGCAGAGATCGATAACGCAAGCTCAGGAGGAGGAGAAAACATGAGAAGAGAATAGTTTGAAGATCAGAGCTCAGAAGGAGGAGAACATTGCACAGTATATCAGGTAGTAGAAGAAATTCATGATTATTGTTGATCATGACAGGATCAACAATGTTCCTATGATAAAAGCTCAAGAGGGTTAGCAAACAAAAAGATCAAAACTTAGAAGGAAAAGCGTAGCTCAACAACCATCCGATCAAAGTGAGAAGCCTGAATAGTCGTCCGATCAAGAGGTTGACCATGTTGATCGTCTAATACAATGCGCATCGGTCATATGAGTGACTGTAGGCTTGAGGACTATTTAAATATAGTGACTGTTGGATTTGCAAGCCATCAACGACATGAATGAATTGCGGGGAGAGAAAGTAGAATTAAACCACTTGCTAGTTACAATCCCGCAATCCATATAGATCGTCAGATCACACAACTTCAATGATATATGACTGTGGTTGATCCAACTAAAGACCAATTTAATTTAGATTAAATTGTGACTGTCAGATGTGCCATCACAAAATATACGACAAGGATAAATTGCGGAGATTGAAAGGAAAATTAAATCACTCGCAAGTTGTAGCTCCACAATCATCTTCGACCGTTGATATGATTTGAGAATATCCATAGCCATCAGATCATATCAATGTGAAAGGATAGGATAAGAGAGGCCAAAAGGTACCATTGTCCATCGGATTAAATTCGATACCCGTTAGTCGTCGGATCGTGTTAAATTGGAAGGGCAGGATAAAGATACAAGAGATGCATTGTAGGATAGATCGAGTCGTCGATCCTAGATCCTAATCAAATAAACATCCTTCAATACGGGTCTAAATATGTGAGGAACATATGCTCCATCAGTTTGAAATTTGAAATACCCAGAGCCTGAAAATCTGAAGTGAATAAGGATAGTTGGATTTGTAGGACACACGAGGATCATTGGATTAGGAATGTCGGTCAACAGACCTCGTCAAAAAGTATGTGTGGGATATCCACCTCAACAAAACTCATCAACAAGGATGCGTGGAATACCACATCAGCAAGTACACTTGGCATAATCATAATATGACAAGTATCAAGAGGAAATTGGCTCGTGCCATGTCAACAATTGACGTAAGTGTGTTACGTCACTCTGGGAGAATTGCTTCGGGAGTTTCAAATGTCAAAAGTTACGAAGTCTCGAAGGACGAAGATCCGAAGTTTCTCTCAACCATTGATCTAAGAAACATAGGGAGTTTGGATAACTATCAGATCTAGGAGAATAACATGTGCCACATGAGGATCCACATCAACAAGACTATGCCAGCAATGACACGTGGTGCAATCAGACATTGACAAGTGTCAAGTTGATTCAACATTTCAGGTACATGAAAATCATGAATATGAGTGACACGTGGAAGCTAATTGGCTCATGATATGTAATCAAGTGACGTAAATAGTTACGTCACTCCGAGAGTTTAGCTTCGAGATATTTTACCACTGCACTCACCCAATGTGTTGAACTCCCGAATGCCGGAGACCTGAACTGAGCACAAGACATTCGATCTAGAGATCACTTCGCGAGCGTCCTCAACTGTCGATCTACTCAATGGAAGGATAGTGTAAGTGGAAACGTTAACCAAAAACAAGCGGTCTCCATCGTTCATGACTCACAGAACAGGTGATCACTCCAGAGATAAGAAGGGGTTAGGATCTAAAATCTCTGAAGTCTGAAGCCCCGGAGTAAAAGGTGGCCGTCCATATTGATGCGTGATTAATTCCTAACCGTCGGATTTAGTAGTTAAAGGATGAATGTAAGGATCAAAGCTGACCGTTGATCTGGATCTGTGAAATAAACCGTCCGATCTAAATTCAAATGTTTGAAATGTTGAAATCCCGAAGTTTCGATGTGTGAAGTTTCATCAGTCGTCCATCTCATCAGAAGATTGAATCGTAATCTGTTGAAATGATAAATTCTCAAGCATGTGTCTTACTTAGCTTTTGATCACCGCCATTAGTCATATGCTATAAGATTTTTGAAAGGGAAATTACAATATGTTGCTATAGTTGGAAAAACCTGTGGTTCTGTAATGCACGATCATATGTGATGGTTTAAAGGAAGCAACTCCACAGAGTATGGTCTCTATGAATTTAACAGAGACTCAGGATCGAGTATAAAGGATTAAATTGATCCATGAATGTGATCAATTTATGAAAAAACTTCACGGTAAAATGAATAAAGAGTAATTAAGATTGATTAATAAAAGAGGCGTGATGGTCCAAACGAAGGGACACAGTTGTGTCACACTCACACCATTTGAAGAGTATATAATCAAGGAAGAGTGTTGAGAAGAGTGGAGGCTCTATACTTCAGAATAGAAGATAAAAAGATGAAGCAAATTCCAAGAAGATATCAGAGGAAATAAAATGTGAATTCCAGAAAGAAGATGAAATGAGGTGATGAGTGTCTTATGATATACCTCTGATCATAATATTGAATTGATTCTATAATGGATTACCTCTACTAGATTAATAGATTTAAGCAATGTCTTCATGATTCAAACCTACTTAAATCTAAAGAAGATCGAAATTCATTCCACATCAATGATTAAGGTAGATTAAAAAATTGGTCATATTAAGCAGAGTTCAAATGGAATAGACAGTCAATCACTGAGACTACCAATGATGTGGTGATGAATCAAATGACATCAGATCATGTCTATAAATTACAAGTTACAAATCATGGAAGGAATTTTTAAAATCCAAGATAGAATGAGATTTAATGGGTCCAACTAAAATATGGTATCAATTCACAATTTTAAATTAAGAACACAATCAAGTGGGGACTGGATTGAATAATTCTCTCACAAAGGTTCTATGAGGTAGTTTCCAATTGCATTAAACAAAAAGGCAAGGCAATCCAACATTCTAGTCTTAAAGCATGGGGTTCGAAGGTCAAGAGCCAAGTCGTAAGAAATCAAGTTGTGGTAGCGAGAGAGAGAACCAAGAGGAGGAAAGAGTCCACGGAGTACAATACTGTACATAACACATCCACCTAAAATTTTACAATTTTTAGAGATGAAGTGATAAATGTATGCATGCTTCTGAAACATGTTCTTGTTCTTACCAAGGAGGAATTTTCCAAGCGTGCACTTACAAACTTACATGGAAATAATGTAAATCCCCTATCAATTTCCTTTGAAATGGATTAGAACTGTGCTAAACAAAACTAACAAAATCTGATATGATAATAGACTGGCAACTACTAACTATATAGATTTGGGATTTGGGAACCAAGAATAGCTTGACAACAATCCATAGCATCACAATGGAAAACAAACTAAGTTATAGAACCTCACGAAATCCTTTCCATAAATTCTACCATTAGACATTGAAAAATCTGAAGACACTGCAATTCATTTTGGTAGTTAAGCGAACAATAATTTAAACAAGATCACTTCATAAATATTCAACAAAATTATTAATTAATAATTAGAATTACAACTGTTCAATCAAATCTCAAACATTGAATCTACAAAATCAAATATTTCTACACTAACACTTCAAAAATAAAATTCTGTAACCAATGAAGGTCGAGAGTAGACAATATTTGTCAACCACTTGCACTCCTCCTTACTCCAGCTTGCAAATATAAAAGATTTCACCGGTACCTCTGAACCAACGCTAGGGGTACTCTTCTTCCCCCTTATCCCCCCAAGCTGCAATGGGGCCAAGAACAGGAAAAACATAAATACTCTAGCTCCAAGATTTCCTCGCAAGGTAGAACCACCACTCTATATCAATATTGGTATCCCAACTCTCACAAGTAAAACAAATCAAAATGATTTTGGCAGCATAACTTTACCCATAACTAGTGTGTTCCTTTTCCCATCTAGACCATTTTATTTATAGGAATTTTCTCACTGACACATTCCCACATGCACAATTAATTAACTTTTTGATTAAATAAATTAGGATTATTCAACCTGACACTTGTCACCCTCTCCCCAAGTTGCACAAGTAATTACCTATTTTATTTTAATTAAAAGTCAATTTCTCTCACATTTCCCAAATGTGTTCCTTAAATAACTCTTAGTTGTCTCTTTATTCCCTAGATTCTCACTTAATGACTGTCTCCTTACTAAATCTTAGTTAGAGTTAAAATATGAGTCTTCTTCTAGTTAGACTAGTGGTAGCTAGAATCTAGATACCATTGTATGTGTACATCTATTCTCTCATACTTTATTTCTATCTTATTTTAAATTTGCATTTTAGTATTTTCTTGCACACATGTGAATTATATCAAATCTTTAGATTTATCTCACTTTTTCTTTAGATCGATCTATCTCTAATCTTTTCTTTTATTTAACATTTTATTTTAGTCCCCTAACTAAACTTAGACTAAGGATTTGTCTTATATTAGGCTTACACTTTTATGGGGATTTATAATTAATAAAATTACTCATTGATTAATTATTTTAAATCCGACAATGTCAAATCAATTCATTTCTTTCTAGGCCACCTAGATTCATTGACTCGAGTTTTTAAATTACATGATGTGCCCTTCAAGATGCAATCCCATGATCCAAGGGTGCCACTCGCCTTTTGACTGGTTTTGGTAATTTGTCTAACCATTGGAGTCAACATTCCACTCAGTCGACCTTGTGAGAGACTAAGGGATTCTAAGGAATAAGGAATTGGCCTTATTACGCTCCCTTTAAAAATATTCCTAAGCAATTTTCTCAGTCTTCCCTCATGACATCGTGAATTTCTAGAACTAGGTAATCGTTAACCTACAATTCGAGCCACGACGAGAGTGTTAGTAGGATGTGTCAGGGTCTCTACCACACCACTCCCTCAATGTATGGTTTTTTGTACATGGCCCCTTTACTCCGTATATGAGTTAGATTAGCAAGAATTCATCATCCTGCATCCATTTACAAAACACTATCAATGATTCATATACAAAATCATACTATAATCAATCATATGTCACATATGCGTAAAATGAAATACTCAAACCAATACAATCCACTCCCTGACTGAATCCGTAGTCCAAGAAGGTCCATTGATATCGTCAACATCTATAATCTGTCATGTGTCCTACACACTTAGGTAAAATTATCAATAGCATCTGTCAATACATATATTAAGTAACAATATATCACATCCCATCAACATCATCATGTAAAATCCATAGTCGAACAAATAACACTGTACTATAACCGGATCACTTGCACACAAGTTTCCTCAAAGAATAAGTCGATAACATGTTCTCAGTAGAGCGGGATGTTACATACACCCCCTCTTGTTTTAAACTTTTTCTCGAAGTTGTAAAGTATATAAAATGCAGTAAATAAAAGTATCTAACAAGATCTATATGTCTTAGCTATCAAACAAGTAAGAAAATTACTTATGCATATCATATGCATCCTCCCACGTAGACCATTGTGGACTATAATTGTCCCATTCTACCTTGACCTGATTGACTATTTGATGTCATAGTTTTTGAATGCGATGGTCCACAATGCATATTGGATCTTCCGTGAGAGAACCCTCATCCAACACCTACAACGAACTGTTAGAATATGAAAGATTGTGTTCGTTTTACCATTGACAATACGCTTGTCACCCAACCATAGGCCAAAGCCACCCTCCAAGCACCTTGACCTTGATAGAGAAAAGAATCCTGTTAGAAAAACAATAGCCAAGCAAGGCTAATGTACCACAGATAGTCTCACCCAAAATTGGCACATCTCCTTCCCTGGGACTTGCGCACAAGACTGCTAGAATGCACTGTGCAGAAACTGACTTTCTGTGTTTCTAAGAAGTGTGTCAAATGAGAGACTGACGCCCTGTATTTATAGTAAACTTGGCTAACTATCTGGGCCGACTTCTCTCTCTAGGTACTAATTAATTCATATTAATTATCTTTCTTCAACCGACATCTTGTCTAGGGTTACTTTCATTTCTTTGCTTCCTTCCAGAACATTCTAATCTTGTCAAAGGTCACAATAGAGGTTCATACCTCTCGAAGATACCATAATATCAACACTCCCTCCTAGATAGGGAGGTATGGTCTTGAGCACAAATAGACCATTCAATTGGTAGTATCACGAGCACCGTCATTATTATCTAACTGGATAATCTATTATGACAATTGGTACAATATTAATTGATTGAACACACCTGTGTTTATCCATGGTAGTACGCAACTACTCAAATCATGAAACATAGTCACAAACAGTGGAACAAATACACCACAATAGTATATCTCTACTATCTGGAGACAGACAGTCTCCATAAAAATCATCTGATGCCAACCTATACAGAGAATATTTTTAAAATAAACTGAATCATCTGGGCCAATATTTCACTCACATCTGTGAGATATGAAAGAATATCTACCCTCAGAGTAGAACATCAATGATGGGCTAACTGCCCTATTATTCTCAAACAAGGAAGAATGATTGTTCTGATTTTTGAGCCTGGACCATTCCTCACCCTGGGCCATTCCTTCGACATTAAACAAAGTGTAACCTGGAGAGAATGAATCTACCCTAAGGAATGCCTGTCCTTGATTGCTGATCCTAGACCATTCCCCACCCTGGGCCATTCCTACAGAACTAAACAAAGTGAAACTTAGAGAGAATGAATACACCCTAAGGAATGACTGCCTGGACCATTTCCTCTGTTAACCACAAGAGGAAAATACTGTCCTGTATCAACCTCCAAAGCAGACCATTCCTCATGTTAACCACAATGAGAAATCATTGTCCAGCGAGGTGGGCCAGTCTTCTTGAGTAACCTTCAAGAAGATAGACTTCCCTAGACCACTCCCCATGTTAATGACAATGGGAAGTCGTTGTCTATGATACATTATCAATCTGTACCATTTCCCATGTTAACCACAATGGAAAATTGTTGTCCGTTATAAATCTCAATCCACTTTCCGAACAGGAAAGAATCTGCCCAAGATAAACTATTTTTCAATCTCGAAAATAAATGTCTTCAATAATATTTTCAGTGCTCCCTCCCAACTTGGAGAGTCATTTATTCCCTTTCAGTTAAGGGATTTATTTCCATGATCCCCATCTTCTCTCGAAAATATGCAAACTTTATTCTGGATAGAGGCTTTGTCAGGATGTCTGCTGTCTGCTCATCTGTGGGGATATACTCGAGATTTACCTCTCCTTCCTGGACTTTATCTCGAAGAAAGTAGTATTTGATCTCAATGTGTTTCAACCTTTCATGAAACATGTGATGTTTTGATAATCTTATACAACTCTGATTATCACAATGTATTATGGTCGATTATGGAATCATATCAAATAAATCAGAGATTAACTTCCTTAGCCATATTGCTTCTGGGCATGCTTCACATGCTGCGATATACTCTTCTTCTGCTGTGCTGAGTGCAATAGACTTATGTTTCCTACTTCCCCAAGATATCATAGTGAAGCCTAAGCTGAAACACATACCTGAAGTGCTCTTTCTGTCTTCTGTACTTCCTACCCAATCTGAGTCTGTGAATCCATGAAGCTGTATATCACTGGATGTGGTATATCTCAAGCCATAGTTCATTGTCCCACGAATAAATCTTAATACATGCTTTGCAGCTATCCAATGCTCATGTCTTGGTTCCACATGGAACTGTCTTAGTGTATTTACGACAAAGTAAATGGCTGGTCGAGTATTTACCAAATACATCAATGACCCAATTAGTTGTTGATATAGAGATGGATCTACTGGATCATAATCTAGATCTTTCACTTTTCTTATATCCGTATTCATAGGAGTGTCCATGGACTTATAATCCAACATTCCAAACTTCTGAAGGATTTTTATTGCGTACTTTCCTTGTCCAAGGAATACTTCACCATACTTTTTCCATATTTCTAGTCCCAAGTAATAATGCATGAGACCTATATCTTTCATATCAAATTTAGAATCTAATTCCTTCTTGCACTAGATGATGAGATACTCTTCACTGGTTATGAATAGATCGTCAACATATAGTAGTATAATTACAGGTGCATTGTCCACAACTTTGTAGTAAAGGTTTGGATCTGCATGACTCTTGGAGAAAACAAGTCTTGTTAGATATCTATCCATTCTGTCATACCAAGCCCTTGGATATTTCTTGAGTCCATATAGAGATTTCTTTAATCTTCAAACGTGAGTATCTCTGGAATGTACCTCAAACCCTTGGGGTTGTTCAATATATACTTCTTCTTCAATTGCTCCATTGAGGAAGGTTGTATTTACATCTATCTGTTGTAAACTCCATCCCATGGAAGCAGCAAGAGATATGGTAGCTCTGATGGAAGTGTATCTGGCCACCGGAGCAAAGGTTTCGTCATAATATTCTCCCTCCTTCTAGGAGAACCCTCTAGCTACGAATCTTGCCTTGTATTTATCCATGCTTCCATCTGCTACATGTTTGATCTTATATACCCATTTTGAAGTTACCACTGACTTTTCTTTAGGTTTAGGTATGATTTCCCATACCTCATTTTTCATAATGGATTGGTGTTCTTCTGTCATAGCTTCTTTCCATTGTTCCTTTTGAAATGCTTCTTCAAATGTGGTAGGTTAGTCATCCAGAATATTCGTCATATATGCTGCATAACTTGAGAATATTTTAGGTCTTTTACTCTTTCTGAATGTTCCTTCTAGAACCTTGAGTCCTTCTGCGTCTTGTAAAGTAGCTTCAAGCCAAGATGGTCATTTCTTGGTCTTGGGTACGATATTTGAATTAATGTTTTCACATGGTTCCATAGGATGATCAGGTTGTTCCTTTTCGTTATTTTCGTTCTCTGTTCTTTCTTCATTAGGTTCTTCAATCTCTTCTTCTTCTATAGTTTCTTCTATGGATTTCTTGAAAGCCATCTTTTCATTGAATGTTATATCTCTGCTTACTTTGATTTTGTGTTGTTATGGAATATATATTCTATAAGATTTGGATGAATCACTATATCCCACAAATATCCTCTTCTTTCCTGAGGGTTATAGTTTATTCCTTTTATCCTTGGGAACGTGAGAGTAAACAGGGCATCCAAATATTCTTAGGTTTTCCACATTAGGTTTCTTACCTGAGAAGGCTTCTTCTGGCGTCATGTCTTTCAACATACAATGAGGACTTCTGTTCTGCACATATATTGTTGTCATTGTTGCTTCTCCCCATAAGAACATGGATAGAACTTGATCATTTAGTAAGGCTTTTACAGTTTCTTCAATAGATCTATTTTTTCTTTCTGCTACACCATTTTTTCGAGGATTATGAGGAACAGTTAGCTCCCTCCTAATCCCTGCCAATTTGTAGAATGCAACGAATTCCTTTGAGGTGTATTCTTCTCAATTATCTATTCTTAATGCCTTGATCTTCTTGTTCATGAGGTTTTCAATAGATATAGCCAAGTCTTTCTTGAATAATCGTCTATGAAGATTATGTAGTAAAGAGATCCTCCTAGATATATTACTAGCATCGGACCACAAACATCTGAGTTTATTAGATCTAGGATCTCCTTAGATCTGTTGTTGTTGTTTGGGAATGGTTTCTTGATATTCTTCCTAAGGGAACATCCTTTGCAAATTCCTTCATGTGTAGATTTCAATTCTGGTATTCCTTCAACCATTGTTCTGAGAAAGGGTAATGCTTGATAATTAAAATGAGCATACCTTCTATGCCAAAGTTCATTAGGGTTGACTTCGTCATGTATGAGAGCTTCTTCATTTCGTTCTAGTAGTCTATACAAATTTCCTTCACAACTTCCAATAACCCTAACATTCTCTATGCTGGAGTCTTTATGCCATGATAATATTTTTCCATCCACGCAATCTATTCTATTTCCTTTGTCTTCTAGGAAAGATATCGATACAAGATTCTTTTATAAACCAGGTACATATAAGACATTGCTTAGTGAACATCGTTACCTGATTTCAACTTCACGAAGGCTTGTCCAAATCCTTCAACTGGGTAAGCGCTTTTGTCTCCAAGATCTACCTTGTACGATGTCTTCTTCACATTTAGGTTTGAGTGTCTGGATTGATATCCCATCATGTGCCTAGAAGCTCCACTATCGATTATCCACATGTCATCTTCAATTTTTCCAGTAAGTGCTAAATAGTGTAGAAGACTGATCATTTCACTCATGTCTTCAGTTGACTGGTAGTTGGTCATGCCTTGATCCAAAAATTCAACTCTGACGTTTTTGTCTTCTGAGATATCCAATATTTTCACTGATTTAGGGTGCATCTGAATATCTTTTCCTTGAGCGAGATGCTCCATCACAAGGTGTCGGATCTGAGATTAGGGTTTCTGCAATTTCTTCTGCTAGTAACCCTAGAGACAGTGTCTTGAAAGCTGCTCCTGCTAGTAACCCTAGCGACTATGCTTCCTTCTAGTGTTTATATTGAATGACAGAGGTGTGGGCCCATAACCTATTAGAATATGAAGGATTGTGCTCGTTTTACCATTGAAAATACCCTTGTCACCCAACCATAGGCCAAAGACACCCTCCGAGCACCTTGATATTGACAGAGAAAAGAATCCTGGTAGAAAAAAAATAGCCAAGCAAGGCTAATGCACCAAGCAAGAAGTAACCAAGATGATTAGATAGTCTCACCCAAAACTAGTGCAGCTCCTTCCCCAGGACTTGTGTACAAGACTGATAGACTGCAGTGCGCAGAAACTGGATTTCTGTGTTTCTAAGAAGTGTGTCAAATGAGAGACTGGCGCCCTGTATTTATAGTAAACCTGGCTAACTACGTGGGCCGACTTCTCTCTCTAGGTACTAATTAATTCATATTAATTATCTTTCTTCAGCCAAAATCTTGTCTAGGGTTACTTTCATTTCTTTGCTTCCTTCCAGAACATTCTATTATTATCAAAGGTCACAATAGAGGTTCATACCTCCCTAATCTACCATAATATCAACAAGAATTCATGTCAATCATATGTGTAGGATCACTAACATAATGTCTCAAAAAAGATACATGAAGAACATCATGCATACGACTCAAATAATTAGGAAAGTCTAGTTGCTAGGCCACATGTCCTTTCTTTTCCACAAATTTGAAAGGTCCCACAAACCTAGGAGAGAGTTTATCACCCTTTCCAAACTTGATCAAACTCTTGTGCGATTTCACCCGCAAGTGAACTCGGTCGCCAAATTCATAACTGCGGTCAATGCGATGCGTATCAACATAACTCTTCTGGAAATATTGCACTTATTTAATAATTTGTCTTATCGTTGCATATGTTCTTCCATTTCTTGGATCACTAATGGTCCTACCAATACCCTATCCTCAACTCAATCCTAGATCAATGGCGCCCGACACGGTTTCCCATAAAGAAACTCAAACGGTGCCATATTAAATGTACTTTAATAGATGTTGTTGTATGCAAACTCTAATAGCGGTAAGAAATCTTCCCAACATTTTTGTTGGTCCATTACATACATATGCAACATATCCTCCAAGATTTTGTTCATTCTTTTTGTCTGTCCATCTATTTCAGGGTGATATGTTGTACTAAAGTTCAGTTATGTTCCTAAGGCCTCTTGGAAACTGGTCCAAAATCATCCTATAAACACCCATCCTTTATCGGATATGATCCTTCTTGGTACACCATGTAATCTCACAATATCACTAACAAAGACTCTAGCTATGTATGGCACCTGGTACATCATACATACAGGAATAAAGTGTGCACTATTTGTCAGAGTGTGACTATAATAATCCAAAAATAAAGTCCATCAAAATGACCTCCCATTTTGATTTTGGAATAACGTGTGACTGTAATAATCCTTTCGGATGTATATGTTTAGCTTTCACTTGCTGACATTCTAGACATCTCGCCATGTAACTAAAAATGTATGCTTTCATTCCCTTCCATAACAATAAGGGCTTAAGGTCTTCCTTCATCTTTGTGGCTCCCGAATGAGCCATGTACATTGCTTTATGAGCTTCTCTTAAGATCAAATTTCTCAATTCATCGTTAGGTAGTACGTAAATCCTTCTGTTAAATATCAACAATCCATCATTGTCTAAATAATATCCTTCAAATTTCGGTACCATCATGGTATCTTTCCCAATATTTTCCTTAACCTCTTTATACCAGTCATCGTCAGTCTATATAGTTAGAATATTTTCTGAAATATTCATCTGAAGAGTTATTACCAATAATATCCATGGTTTTCAACTCAACGCATCTGCCACTCTATTCACCATACCCTTTATGTAAGTAATCTTGAAGTTGTATTCTCCGAGTAATTCTGACCAATGCCTCTATCATGCATTCAAGTCACTCTGCATAAACATGTCCTGCAATCCACAATGATCTCTCTTTAATTCAAATTTTCATCCAATTATATAGTGTCTCCAAACTCTCAATTCATATACAATTGCCAATAACTCCAAGTCATGTGTTGATTAGTTCTCCTCATTCTTTCTCAATTTCCCTGAAATGTAAGCGTTCACTTGACTGTATTGCATCAACACCCCACCTAAACCTTCCCAGTATGCATCCATGCATACCAATAATTCCTTGTCCATGTCAGGGATCTTCAATATTGACACTGTCCTCAACAAATCCTTGAGCCTTTTAAATGATTCCGCACATTTCTCAGTGCATACAAACTTCTTGATTTTCTTCTGCAATTTCATGATCGAATTTTCTATCTTTGAAAAACCTTCGATGAATCATCGGTAATATCCTACTAAACCCATAAATCTACATACTTATTGTACGTTTGTCAGTTTGGGCCATTCCATAATAGCCTCTACTTTCGTTGGATCGAAAACAATACCTTCACCATATATGATATGCTCTAAGTAATGAGTCCTCGATTGGTAAAAATAACATTTTGATAGTTTCCTGTATAATTTATTTTCTCGTAGACACTGTAGTATCAATATTAAATGTTCATCATGCTCTTCTTTATTCCAAGAATAAATCATTATTTCAACAATGAATACTTGACCAAAATTGTCCAAGTAGTCGTAGAACACCCCATTCATCAAGCTCATGAATACCCCCAGGGAGTTCGTCAGTCCGAACATTAAAACTGTAAACTCATAGTGTCTAAACCTTTTATTAAATGCGGTCTTAGGGATATCTTCCTGTTTAATTCCTAACTGGTGATATCCTGATCTCAAGTCAATCTTCGAAAACACCGTTGCTCCATTCATGTAATCAAACAAATCGTTTATTCTTGGAAACATATACTGGTTCTTTATCTTCTCTTTGTTCAATTGACAATAGTCAATACAAAGTATCCACTATCCATCCTTATTTCTTACGAAAATCATTGACGCACCCCAAGGTGACACACTTGGATGTATAAGTCCCATGTCCAACAATTCCTTCAATTTCATTTTCAACTCCTGTAACTCAGGTGTTGACATTCAATATGGAATTATTACTGCCGGTTCAATTCCATGTTTCAATTCGATTGTAAAATCCAACTCTCTCTAGGTTGGTAAACCTGGTAACTTTTCTGGAAACAAGTCTGCAAAAGCTCATACCACCAGAAGGTTTTCTAATCCTTCTTCCTCACCCTTCTTTGTTTAGTGCTAAGATTACATATAACTTACATCCTTTGTGCATTCTCTTATGTAGTTGTAGGGAAGATATAAACCTCAAGGAAACTCCCTGGTTTCTTCCTACAATCACTCTACTTCATCCCAAATCATCTGTCAAACTCAACCGTTTCGTCTTAAAATTGATTATTGCATCATGTGATTCCAACCAGTCCATACCGATCACTATGTATTAAGATCCTAATATTGTGACATATAGGTTGGCCTTCATTACAAAATCTCCCAAGTTAATGCTACAGTCTGTAACCTTTCCTCCAACCTTCTATTTGGCACCCGAATCCATTTCTACATATCTAAACTCGTCCTGCTCGACTTCCTTTACCTTAATTGACTTTATCAATGCACTAGAAATAAATCTCTCTGTATAACCTAGATCTATCAAAATACTAAATGTTTGATCGATGATCACACCTCACATCTCCAACACGGTGGACTAGTGCTTGTCCTGGTGGTTTTTCACCGTGATATGAATCCTGTGGGCCTTGCCCAAATATCCAAGTGTAGTGTGTCTTGTTCATCCGGCCCCTCTGGGATTCTCAATCAAACAGTCTCACTGGTAATGTGGCTCTCCACATGTCCAACATTTGGTCTTCAGTCCAATACTCCTGGTCCCTGAAGTAGAAGCTACTAGCCTACTAGTCTGAGATCCTAGTCTGTTATGTTGAACATGCCTAAACTGCAGCTACTACAGGTGATGTTGGTGTTGATGCGGTGGTCCTCTGTATGGAGTCCTCTAATGAGGATTCTATCATCATGGTGTCGTGAACATAGGTCCTCTAGGATTATCTTGATGCCCTGATGCCTGTTTGGTTAGAGTCTGATGCCATACAAAAAATTGTTGACCTTCAACTTCTCCGTATTTAGATGTGGTAATATGGCCTCATATTTTGGTACCGTATGACCACTCTTTCATAAGACATTGAAATCATTAAGTTGATGCTCAATGAACTACTCTGAAAAATACCTCTCCTAGAACCTTTCCTTGAACAATTCCCATGACATGTCTTTGAAGGCCATGTTTAGTTGAGGTAGGAATATCTTCCACCATAGAAAATAATTCCCATTTAGATGAAAGACGTTCATTCATACTTTCATGTTGGTGATGTAATCACAAAGTGGGAAGCACATCGCCATATTCTCCAACCATGCCTCAGAGACTGAGCTATCTTTGGCACCCATCAACTTGAGAAAATTCACCTTCTCAAGTTATTTGTGAATCCTACCACTACTAGCTGAAGCACACTGTGAATCCTAATTGGATACAAACGCTCTACCCTCATCTCTATCCATTCGATTAATAAAGGCATATGAAATCCTTTGAAAGGATTATTGAGTCCAATTTTATGCTTCCATTTTTCTCTATAAACCATACTTTTGCCTCTTTATCCATCCATTTTGCCTTCATTTCATTCCATATTTTCCATGAAATAGCCTATGCAAGGTATATTTGCCATTCTTTAGCTTAAGAATTGAGTTTTCTAAAATTTAGCATTAAAATTGAAAATTTATCAGAAATTACAGGATTTAACCAAATCCCGTAAAAGCTCCGTGGTTTGTATACTTGCAGGACACCTGGGAGAAATATAAGACTTGGGTCATATTCCCTGATGTACAAGGATGGATAATGAGCTATCAGATTCGAAATCTGAGCCTTCCAGATGTCCGGTCAACGCTGGTCAAACAGAGCCACTTCAGCAGAAAATACCCTGTTTCAGCCTTAAATCTTGGACAGTTTTGGATTTTCGTGGGATTTGACCATATATTGTGGATTTGAAGGAGGCATTCGACCCTCCTAGGATATTATGGATCTAATCATGATATTTAGGAGACTTATTAGCATTTTTAGTTTTGAGACTCTTGTATAAATACTCTTAAGACTAGACTAGTAAGACAATCTGGATGTGAATGAAGAAACATTGGAATTTGCACTCTTGAAGATCAGTGCTGTGTTTTGTTCTTGTGAATTCTTATGATATGATGATTTGAATGCTACTGGAGCTCTTTCTTAGCTAATTCAACTCAAATGTACCAGTGAAGCATTGGAGGGCCCCCTTTGCCAAACTAGTACACTCTTTCTTTGTGTTCTTTTTCAAGTACATGTTTTAGATCAGATCTTGCTATAGATGAGTTTTATCTTGTTGTAGTTAGATGAATTTCATAGCTAATTTACATGCTTAATGTTTTCAAGGCTTACTCATATTGTGAATGATTTCTTGAATGAGAATTCAATGTGTAGTTTGCCTTCAAGCATTAAGATAGTCATGAATGCTTTTTGAGTTATTTATGATTTCAGTACTTTGATTTGATTTTATGATAGTTGTTAATGAATGAATGAAAGAAGACAATGAATTCATCTCTTGAATAAGAGTTTTGTTCTTCTAGCATTTGATAGGTTTTAGAACTAGTTCAAACATCTTTTGAATGCTTATTGTTTATACTCTTTAAAACAATTGCTGATTACTGTTATGAGATCTATGAATATGACTTCTGAATAGAACCTTAGCATCTCTTTCACATTCAGCCTTAGAATAGGTTTTTGGTTTATCTCCATCAAAGATAAAAACTATCTCTAAATCCATATACTTTGGACGTGCCTCTAAGTCTTACAAACACTGGATTGACAATCATTTGTAATCTAATTTACATCAGTAGATTGGAGCCTAACATTTTGGTGCCATTGCCGAGGAGGCATATTTAGAGATATAAAAAAATTACATATTCATAAAATAAAAAAAACACAGCATAGTAGTGATTTTAAATTATGTTTCTTTATGTCTAAAATTAGGGATGATAAAGGAATATTTTTAAAACAAACCCCCCCCCAAAACTAATCCACCATCTATAGGAGCAGGAACATCTACAACTGAAAAATACGAATCTACCACACCAACTGCTGGAAAAATTACTTTGGAAGA
>JZKD02S0113494.1:144364-158439 GCA_000966675.3 Picea glauca | reverse complement strand
GAATGAGAATTCAATGTGTAGTTTGCCTTCAAGCATTAAGATAGTCATGAATGCTTTTTGAGTTATTTATGCTTTCAGTACTTTGATTTGATTTGATGATAGTTGTTAATGAATGCATCTCTTGAATAATATTTTTGTTCTTATAGCATTTGAGAGGTTTTAGAACTAGTGCGAACATCTCTTGAATGCTTACTGTTTATACTCTTTAAAATAATTGTTGATTACTTTTATGAGATCTATGAATATGACTTCTGAATAGAAGCTTAGCATCTCTTTCACATTCAGCCTTAGAATAGGTTTTTGGTTTATCTCCATCAAAGATAAAAACTATCTCTAAATCCATATACTTTGGACGTGCCTCTAAGTCTTACAAACACCGGATTGACAATCATTTGTACTCTAATTTACATCAGTAGATTGGAGCCTAACAAGGATCTCATCATACCAACCACATCTCCCACAACAACATGTTCTCATTCAGTGCCTTATTCTTCTCCTTGGGGGTTACACCCCTCTGGCATGGATGTTATCGAAGACATCATACCTCTTCCTCTAGCACAACGTCGTCTACCTCCATGACGTCCTCTAAGCATGATTACCTACATGAAAAATTTTCAAAATTTAATTAGTGATAAGTTTTGAATCAAATGTTTAATACAATGGAAGGCATAGAAGTCCAAAGTTGTAGGGTTTAACCCAGATCTAATACCATATATAGAAACCCCTCCTTTACGAAAACAATTAGTGATATACAAAAGAGGTAAATTATTTTTTTGAAAAAATGTTAGTACAAGTGAAAATGTGTCATTGCATATATTAATAATTACGCAATCAATTTCATCACAATCAAATAAAATAAACGTCACTATTATTCAATCAACCCTATCTCAAGTGCTAACATAAAGAAAATACCCACCTAACCTATCTTGCAAGGTTAGGATCTCCAAGACACATAAGAAACGCTCAAGTCCACGAATCATTCGATTGATTTTGACCATGTAAGGTCTCAGGAATGACGACTGTTCTGAGGAACAAGGAGGTATCTAATTCCCTTAATTTAATCACAAAATGAAATTCAAGACTAGAAATATTAACTATACTTATCCATCAATTCCTCAAGGTGTGATAGAATAATCTACCATACTTAATTTATCTTTCATGCAATATTAAGTGCAATTGAGCAAGAGGACAATACATAAGAATAATAAGAACCATAAGAGCATAAGTACAATCTTAGTGTCAGATACATATCTAATTATAATTATCATTAATAACTTGTCAAGTCAGTTTTATTCAAGGTCAAACATCACTTATCAAGTGATATAACTTCTATAACAAGTACAACCCTTAAGAAACTCAACTATATATCTTAATAATATGATATATCTTAGTTAACAATATATATGGATTCAATGTTATCTTAACAATCCTTTGGTAAGAATTAAAAGAAAACCAAATCTCCTTTTAAACGATAGAACAACACCACGTATACTAACTTACAATCCAATTTAAATTAAAGGAAGGCCAAATCTATTTTTTTTAAGCCATATATAAGAACTCAAATACTATCTTATAATTCCAATTTAAATTTAAAGGAAGACCACATCTTATCTTAGAACAGTATATGAGGACTCAAAGAATAACTTAAAAATCCAATTTAAATTTTAAAAGAAAGACCAAATCTTGTTTTTAAACAATATATGAGAACTCAAAGGTTAAATTATAAATCCAAATTAAAGTTTAAAAGACCGACCACATATTCTTTTT
Source organism: Picea glauca (assembly GCA_000966675.3). Taxonomy (NCBI): domain Eukaryota; kingdom Viridiplantae; phylum Streptophyta; class Pinopsida; order Pinales; family Pinaceae; genus Picea; species Picea glauca. The sequence goes on along the minus strand of JZKD02S0113494.1, from coordinate 156,672 downwards.
AAACAATATATGAGAACCCAAAGGCTAACTTATATATCCAAATTAAATTTTAAAAGAAAGACCAAATCTTGTTTTTAAACAATATATGTATAGAAGATTCGGAGCGGAATTTTCATATTATTTATAAGAGTTCATAAGAAGATCAAATCTTCTTTTAAGTAGAAGTACAGTTCGACGCTCCCTACATTTCATAATCATTTTATAACTATTAAAATTAATCATATAATATATAGCTAGGAGTTAACGTTGCTTTACCCATGCTTCAAAAACTCACGAAGCTCAATAGATTTAAGCAGTGTCTTCCTGATTCAAAGCTACTTACATATCGACTAAAGAAAAGTAAAGAAGATCAAAATTCATTCCACATTAATGATTAAGGTAGATTAACAAATTGGTCATATTAAGCAGAGTTTAAATGGAATAGAATGTAAATAACCGAGACTACCAATGGGGTGGTGGCGAATCAAATGACATCAGATCGAGTCTATAAACTAGCACAACCACAATTACGTGGTTGATTAATGTCGAAAGGCATATTAAAACAAAATCAAATTCATTGTGGCAGCCTTTCGACTACACAAGACCACTGGTGACGCCACTGCAGCTACACATAAAGGTGGCTAGTCGATAGTTTAAATCCCCAACTGGATACCGCTAGTGATGCCAACACAGAAACACGACCACCAAACATCAACCAACAGAAACATGAAACACCAAGATCTTACCACTCTGTGCGAATACCTTAATATTTTTTAATGAGGTAGACGTGGCAATAAGTTAGTGAACACAGTAATTTTTAAACATGATTAGGTAAATGTAAAAAAGTAAACATATAAACATATGTCTTTATAACAACTCGAAAGTTAATGGATGAAATTATAGCCATTCATTTATTGTGACAACTAAGAATATTCTATACATATTTAATCTTGTCCATAGAAAACGTATTAAGAACTAAAAACCTATTAAATGTTCCCATTGCTAGTAGGTGTACGCCTTTCGGTGTAATAAATTACAAGTTCCAAATCGTGGAAGGAATTTTTAAAATCCAAGATTGAATCAGATTTAATGGGGCCAATAAAAATTTGGTATCAATTCACGATTTTAAATTAAGAAGGCAATCAAGTGGGGACCAAATTGAAGAATTCTCTCACAAAGGTTCTATGAGGTAGTTTCTAGCTGCATCAAACACAGAGGCAAGTCAATCCAACAGTCTGGTCTTACCTAAGTTTGTAGAGACCCACACCAAAATTAGATGCAAAAATTGATTTAAAAAAAAGTTTAGAGTCTTCAAACTATAATGAGCAACGAATCTAGTTTTTCTTTTTGAATCAAAAATGGATTCAGAACTGTACAAAACATTGTAAATGGAATTTTATTTTTAGAATTTAGAATTCGAAAAAGGGTTTGCAAGTGTCAATCAATTCCTCATAATTTTTTCCCAACCCCCAACTCAAACACAAGGCGCTAAGGAACAGACCAACAAATCAAGAGTTGTACACACCCAATCTAGTCCTTGAAACGGTGCACAACCTTTTCCCGCACCTGATCTGACACCCTATCCGGCACCAATTTCTAATAAAATTTTGAAATTAACTCAACGGGAAACATATAAGATTCGAAAATGGTTAACCTTTAAGGAAGGAAAATAAATTAAATCAAGCGAACTCAGGAAGGTCAAGTTATTATGTAGCCTCAATTCATTTCCGAATTAAAATCCAAACATAGAAAGATGTTTTAAAAATTCACGCTTCGAATTTGTATAGGTTGCTTTGCTAGAACAAATTAATAATATTAACTACCAGTCATACAACATCCTATAGTGAACCAATAGAACACCACCATCGAGGTTTATAAAAATTTCAAAGACAAAGGAAGAGGAAGGACAATCACCCAAATTGAAATTTCTGGGTTGTTAAAAAATGGGGCAATAATTACACAGAGTTACAATAATTCAAAAATCGCATGAAAAAATTTAAAGCATGGGGTTCAAAGGTCAAGAGCCAATTCGTAAGAAATCAAGGTGTGGGAGAGAGAGAGAGAGAGAGCCAAGAGGAGGAAAGAGTCCATGGAGTATGGTTCTGTACATAATTTCATCCACCTAGAATTTACCATTTTTAGAGATGAAGTGATAAATGTATGCGGGCTTATGAAACATGTTCTTGTTCTTACCCAGGAGGAATTTTCCAAGCGTGCACTTACAGACTTACATTAAAATAATGTAAATCCCCTATCAATTTCCTTTGAAAAATATTAGAACTATGCTAAACGAATCTAACAAAATCGGATTTGATAATAGACTGTCATCTACTAACTATATAGATATGAGATTTCAGAACCGAGAATATCTTGACAAAAATCCAACAGAGTCACACCGGAAAACAAACTAAGTTATAGAACCTCACAAAATGCTTTCCAGAAATTCTACCATTAGACATTGAAAAATCCGAATTATCATGATTATACAATTAAAAATTCTAACCTGCAAATGAAGGGAAGTGCCCAAGAATTAAAACAATATCACTTCATAAATCTTTAGTGAAATTATGAATTAATAATCAAAATTACAATTGTTTAATGATATCTCAAACATTCAATCTACAAAATCAAATCTTTCTACACTACTACCTCAAAATTAAATTTTCAGAACCAATGAAGGTCGAGAGTAGACGATATCCATCAACCACTTGCTCTCCTCCTTACTCCATATTTCAAATCATAAATACTTTACCAGTACCTCCCAGCCAATGCTAGGAGTACTCTTCTTCCCCTTTAGTCCCCCAAACTGCAAAGGGGCCAAGAAAACAAAAACTAGAAATACTCTAGCTCTAATCTTTCCTTCCAAGGTACAACCACCACTCTATATCAATCTTGGTATCCCAACTCTCACAAGTAAAACCAGTCAAAATGATTTTGGCAGCATAACTTTACCCATAACAACTGTGTTCCTTTTCCCATCTATACCATTTTCTTTATAGGAATTTCCTCACTAACACATGCCCACATGCACAATTAATTAAATTTTTAATTAAATAAATTAGGTTTAGTCACCCTCACACTTGTCACCCTCTCCCCAAGTTGCACAAGTAATTACCTATTTTATTTTAATTAAAAGCCAATTTCCCTCACATTTCTGAAATGTGTTCCTTAAATCACTCTTAGTTGTCTCTTTATTCCCCAAATTTTCATTCAATGACTGTCTCCTTACTAAATCTTAGTTAGAGTTAAAATAAGAGTATTCTTTTAGTTCGACTAGTGGTAGCTAGACTCTATATACCATTCTATGTGTACACCTATTCTCTCATACTTTTTTTATTTCTTATTTTAGAATTCCATTTTAGTATTTTCATGCACAATGTGCATTATATAAAATATTTAGATTTATCTCACTTTTTCTTTCGATTGATTTATCTCTAATATTTTATTTTATTTTATTTAACATTTTATTTTAGTCCCCTAGCTAAACTTAGACTTACGCTTTGTCTTATATTAGGATTATACTTTTATGGGGATTTATTATTAATAAAATTACTCATTGTCTTAGATCCAACAATGTCAAATCAATTCATTGTTTTCTAGGGCACCTAGATTCATTGACTCAATTTTTTAAATTACGCGACGTGGGCTTCAAGATGCACTCCTGTGCTCCAAGGGTTCCACTCACCTTTTGACTGGTTTTGGTAGTTTTTCCAACCCTTGGAGTCAACACTCCACTTGGTCGACCTTGTGAGAGACTAAGGGCTTCTAAGGAATAATGACTCTGCCTTATTTCATGCCCATTATAAATATTCCTGAGCGATTGTCTCAGTATGCTCTCACGACATCGTGGATATCTCAAACTAGGTAATATTTAACCTACAATTCGAGCCACGAAGAGAGTGTTAGTAGGATATGTCATGGACTCTGCCACACCTCTCCCTCAATGTCTAGTTTTCTATGCATAGCCCCTTTACTCTTTATGTGATTCATATTAGAAATCATTCATCATCCTGCATCTATTAACAAAACACTATCAATGATCCATATACAAAATCATACTATAATCAATCATATGTCACATATGCATAAAATGAAATACCGAAACCAATACAATCCACTCCCTAACTCAATCCATAGTCCAAGGAGGTCCATTGATGCCATCAACATCTATAATATGTTGTGTGTCCTACACACTTAGGTAAAATCATCAATAACATATGTCAATACTTATATCAAGTAACAATTAATCACAACCCATCAACATCATCATGTAAAATCCATAGTCGAACCAATAACACTGTACTATAACCGGATCACTTGCAGGCAAGTGTCCTCAAAGAGTAGATCAATAACATGTGCTCAGTAGAGAGGGATATTACATACACCCCTTCTTGTTTTAAATTTTTTCTCGAAGTTGTACATTATATAAAACGTAGTAAATACAAGTGTGTGACAAGATCTATATGTATTATCTATCAAACAAGTAAGAAAATTACTGACACATATCATATGCGTCGTCCTAGGTAGCCGAGTGTGGATTAAAATTGTCCCATTGGACCTTGACCTGATTGACTATTCGACGTTGTAGCTATCGAATGTGATGGTCCATAATATGGATTGGCTCTACTGTGAGAGCACCCTCATTCGACACCTGCAAAAACATCATGTCAATCATATGTGTAGGATCACTAACATAATGTCTCAAAACAGATACATGAAAAACATCATGCATACGCCTCAAAGAATCAGGAAAGGCAAGTCGATAAGCCATGGGTCCTTTCTTTTCCACAACTTTGAAAGGTCCCACAAACCTAGGAGAGAGTTTAACACCCTTTCCAAACTTGATCGAACTCTTGTGTGGTTTCATCCGCAAGAAAACTCGGTCACCAAATTAATAACTGTAGTCAATGAGATACACATCAACATAACTCTTCTGCCGATCTTGCACTTCTTTAATCCTTTGTCTTATCGATTACATCTATTCTTCCATTTCGTGTATCACTTATGGTCCTACCAAGACCCTATCCTCAAGTCGATCCCAACTCAATGGCGTTTGACACAATCTCCTGTAAAGAAACGCAAACGATGCCATCTTAATGGTACTTTGATAGTTGTTGTTGTATGAAAACTCTACTAGTGGTAAGAAATATTCCCAACATTTTTGTTGGTCCATTACATACATACACAACGTATCCTCCAAATTTTGGTTCGTTCTTTCTGTCTTCCCAACTGCCTCAGGGTGATATGTTGTACTAAAGTTCAATTGTGTTCCCAAGGTCCCTTGGAAACTGGTCCAAAATCATACTGTAAACATCAATCCTCGATCGGATATGATCCTTCTTGGTACACCATGTAATATTAAAATCTCACTGAAAAAGAATCTAGCTATGTCTAGCACATGATACATTGTACCTACAATAATAAAGTGTGCACTCTTCATCAGAGTGTCAACTACCATGAAAATCGAGTCATGTCTCCTTGCCATGAATGGAAATCCAAAAATAAATTCCATCAAAATGACCTCTCATTTTGATTCCAGAATAACATGTGGTTGTAATAATCTTGCAAGATGTCTATGTTTATCTTTTATTTGCTGACATTCTAGACATCTCGCGACATAACTAACAATGTTTGCTTTCATTCCCTTCTAGAAGAATAAGGGATTAAGGTCTTCCTTCATCTTCATGAATCCAACATGAGACATGTACACTTCTCTATGAGATTCTCTTAATGATCCAGATGTATGTTGGTGGCCTCCCACCTATTCCAACTGACTCATATTGGTAGTTTTCCAGTTTGGCAGTTTTTTCCCTAGTTTTTGGGTCCCTAACTTGTAGGGGAGTTTTGAGGCCATAAACAATGTTTTTAGGGATTGAAAGTGTATTCCTCATATATACCTTTCAAACGAGCTATCTTGCACCTAAAATGAAGATCATATGCAAAATTTACGATCCTGAGAAGTTGATGTACTAACCCAAACGGGGCCCACATGACTTTTGGTGCTTCATCTCCTAGGGTTAGGTTTTTGGATGTCTAGGGTTTTTGAAATTCATGTTTATTGTAAAAAGGCCTTCAGAGCCTCATTGTAATCATATTCTTGTGAATTATATCAACCATCACATCTCTTCTCAGAGATAAGATGCCACCATTATAGCAATCTTGTTTCCGCTGCATTTTACAGTTTCATCTTATTTCCTTATTGAATAGAAACCAATTTTACTGTATATCTGGTATTTTGTATTAAGAATATTTTGATAATAATTTGTATTCATTTCGTTCTGAAAATATATTATGGATCAGTGGTATCAAAGAAGTATGCTCCTTGTCGTTCTTAATGCATGTCCCCAACGAGGTCAGGGGACAAAGAATTGGGTCTCGAGCTTGTTTCTCTTGAGGAAAAAATATCTCTCACGCCCAAACGACCTCTCATAGAAAAGGAAAAGAAATACAATGAGATAAGATATCCCTTCAAAATGTTGCTCGAGGAATCCCTTGCGCAACAAAGGAACGAGATGATGGATAGTTTTGCACAAATCCTTCGACGACTACCAACATGTGACACATCTTCCTCAAATGGAGGTGCCACCCCTTTCAAGTTACAAATCAACTTTGATATTCCTATATTTGAAGTTCATATAGACGCAGATGTGGCAGAAAAATGGTTGAATCTGCTAGAAGGGTATTTCTCTGTCCATAACTTCTCGAATAGAGAAAATATTACTTTTGTGCTCCTCAAAGCCGTCCCCCATGTCAAATATTGGTGGGAAACTTTCTATGAGAAAAAGGAAATAGAGGAACCCTCATTATTTGTAGTCGTAGTCCACTAGGAGTCCTTTAGGGATGCTATTAAGGAACAATACTACCCTCTTGGAAGTTATGATGATCTATACAGAAAATGGAGCACGTTGCGGCAGGAAAGAGACCAAACGGTGCCCAAGTTCACAAATATCTTCCATACCTTGCGCACCAAGATGGGTATCAAAGATTCTGAGCGACATCTGGTGCTCAAGTATCATGACGGTCTACATAGATACATCTAGGCTAAAATGAAGTTTCTAGACATCTCATCCTTGGGTGCGGCCTACCGATATGCTGTCAAAATCGAGAAGAATCTCAAACAAAAGACACAACAATTTGGGCATGAAACCCCTCACAAAAAAATCCAGGAAAGGGTGACCCCAACCCGCAAAACAAAGGAGAGAGAAAAGAAGGAAAACCTCAGGAAACCAGTCCAGGCCACAAGCAAAGAAGTACACTAGAAAGACAAATAAAGATATCGAGAAGTGGTTCGACTTCCATAATATCCCCTGGCATAACACTATTTATTTTCACTCGAAGTAGTTGTTGGTGGATGAGGTGAAAGCCTATGGATTAGATGTAGGTTCAGACTCTGATTCAAAACTAGAAAGGGGAAGAAATATCATTGACATAGAACCCAATGCTACTGTTGCTAGCACGAAGATCTATCCTGGTTAACCAAATGAACAAGAGGAAGGTGAGCACCTTTTTCATTCACAGATGTGGGCGAAGTGTACCCCGCTACACTTCATCATTGATAGAGGTATCCATAAGAACCTCATCTCAACAGAGTTTGTAAAGAGAATCGCACTGTTGAAAACACTACACTCGCAACCCTACACCATCGGATGGCTCCACCAAGGAAGTGACATTTTCATCAACCAAAAATGTTTCCTATAATATGACATCAAAACCTTCAAAGATGAGGTATTGTGTGATGTTTCCCCTCTCAAAGTTTGTAATTTTATTTTGGGCCAACCATATTTATGGAAACGTCATGCTGTATATGAGTCTAGGCCTTGCAGTGTTATTATTACTTTGAACAAGAAATTGTACATGATACCTGAAGCAGTCCCACCCAATGTTATTTCCTTGATCTCTGCCAAGAAATGCATAAAGTTCATCTCTCATACAGGGAATTTTTTCTTCTTCGTGATTCTCTCTTAGAATGAGAGAAAGATCACAACCAGATCCAGGGTCTTCGCAACCAGCCTATCCACACAGTAGAAGCAAGTGGATACGATCATGGAAGAATACTCAAATATATTCTCCTCACCTACCAGGGTACCTGTGCACTGTCAGGTCAAGAACCCCATCGATATGACCCCTGGCATACCAATGCCCAATGGGCCAGTCTACCACGACTATCTATTAGAGAATGTGGAGATCAAGCGAGTGATCCAAGAACTACTCCACAAGGGGAACATCCATCCTAGATCATCACCTTGTGGAAGCCCAGTCATGCTGGTACAAAAGAAATATGGAACATGGGGAATCCGTATTCATTATCAGGCCCCGAATAAAATCACAGTCAGAAACTGGTACCCAATTCCTGAATCGATGACCTTCTTGATCAGCTCAAGGGGCCCAAATACTTCAGTAATATTGATCTGAACTCTGGCTACCACCAGGTCTCGATAGAAAAAACAGATGTATGGAAGACCGCCTTCAATTCAAAGGAAGGTCTTTTTGAATGGTTGGTCATGCGCTTCGGTTCGACATATGCTCCAACCACTTTCATGAGGATGACAAAAGATATCCTGCAACCATTCGCCAATAATTTTGTAGTGGTGTATCTCGATGACATCCTCATTTACAACAAGACTTGGGAAGAACACTTGCAATATATTCAGCAGGTTGTGCACACTCTGTGGTAACACCAACTCTATTCCAACTTGGAAAATGTTCCTTCGGCATGGACAGGTTCATTACCTCAGATGCATCATTGATCATCATGGCGTACATGTGGATCCAGCTAAAATCCAAGTCATCCATGACTGGCTAGCCCCAAAAACGCTCACTGATCTTCATATCTTCTTGAGACTTGCTAATTTATACCGCAAGTTCATTTTTGGATTCTCCCATATTGCATGGGACCTCAGCCAAGTAACCAGGGGTGGTGGTATGGAGAATTTTTTTTGGGGCCGGTCCTAACAACAAGCATTCAATGATTTGAAGCAAAGCTTGTGCTCAACCCCAGTACTTTCACTATCATACCTGTAACAACCCTTTGATATCAAGACAAATGCTTCAAACGATGTTGTGGGAGTCACTCTCACTCAGCACGACCACCCTGTGGCCTATCATAGTGAGACACTATCAAATTTTGTCCGTAAGTACTCTAATTACGATAGATAAATGTAATCCATTGTGCAAGCCTGCCGCCAGTGGAGACATTACATTCTTGGGAAGGAGACAATCATCGACACTGATCATAATCCACTATAGTTCATGCAGACACAAGGAAAATTGCAGAATGACTTCCATCAGAATTGGTCCATCTACTTGCAACAATTCCATGTCAACATCAAGTATAAAACGGGAAGCACCAACTGTGTCGTTGATTTCCTCAACAGACCGCTAATCGCGAAACTCACCATGGTGCTAGACTCTTGTGTCTAGGAGACCTGGATGGCCCCAACTCTATGAGACAGACCCAGACTTCACCACCACCTACCAAATGTTGGGAGAAAACACAATTGTCGCTAATTTCCATCTTCAGGATAGGCTACTGTGTCATTTGGGACATATCTGCATGCCATCAAGCGAGCGAGTCGAGCTGATATGGGAATCCCACTACAGTCGGTTGGCAGGACACTTTGGCATTGAAAATACAATGGAAATGATGTATAAAAATTTCTACTGGCCAAAACTTCGATAGGAGGTCAACAAGTATATCAGTTCCTACACTTCCTGCGTGATTTCCAAACCGACCACTAAGAAACAAGGCTTGTACACCCCTCTGCCTACTCTTGACAGGCCATGGGAATCCATCTCAATAGACTACATGTCGAGCCTCCCATCCACCAAGTGGGGAAATGACTGTGTTTTTGTGGTTGTGGATCGATTTTCTAAGATGGAAATTATGTCCACCTACAAGAAGAGCATCACAACAGAGGCCACTACCAAGCTCTTATTTGAACAAGTCTGGGTAAATTTTTGAATCCCACAAACCATTTTATTAGATCGAGACAATTAATTTCTTAGCACATTCTAGTCAAGCCTCTAGTCACTGCTGGACACCAATCTCACCAAATACATGACCTTCCACCCCTAGACAGATGGCCAAACTAAGGTTGTAAATCAAATGATCGTGCATATCCTATGCATGTATAGTTCCAAGAACCCTTGCACATGGGATGATAGTCTCCCCTATGTTCAACATAGCTACAACCAAGCTCTGCATAGCTCAACTGGCCACAACCCCTTTCAGGTGGGGTTGAGATTCCAACCATTGGGTCCCATAGATGTTACACTACTCCTTACGGTCACCTTGGCTGGCTCATCTCCTGCTCCAACTGAAGTTGAAAAATACACACGGTTCATTGAGAGGATCCAACACATCCACCAACAAGTTCATGATATCCTACAAAATTCCAATTACAAGTACAAGAAGCGCCATGATGAACATTGGGTGCCACATAAGTTTCAGGTGGGCGACAAATTTTGGTTACACTTGCAGAAAGAGTTCCTTACAGGACCCCATTGGAAGCTTCTCCCACTCTGTTATGGTCCGTACACCATCACCAAGGCTATGGGTGATAATTATTTTGAGCTCAACATTCCTCCTTTCCTTGTCTTGCACCCAGTGTTCAACATGGATATCCTTCAACCGTATTTCCCACAATTATTGGACAACTCAGAGATAACATAACAACTGACACCAACAAAGCTCAACCCATAATGCATAAAAAAGGAATCCAATGATCATATTTTGGACAAATAGATCAAGGGCACTCACCAACAAAGTATCAAGCTTTATCGAGCTGTCAAAGCAGGGCAAGTCTTGCACCAAGGCAAGTGGCTCACCCGGGGCCAAATTCTGCAGAAATTTTCTCATCTGATGGGGGAACTCAATGCAATGGAGACCATTGCTTCCTAAGGGGGGAGGATTGATCCATATGGATTTCGGTGGACTCCCACCTATTCCAACTGGCTTATTTTGGTAGTTTTCTAGTTTGGTAGTTTTTTCCCTAGTTTTCGGGTCCCTGACTTGCAGGGCAGTTTTGAGTCCCTAAACAACGTTTTTAGGGCTAACCACAGGTAGAATGACCTTTAATACATAGCATAAAAATCTATAGTACTTAGATAGACCTTTCCAATGGGCTATCATGCACATAAAATGAATATCGTATGCAAGATTTACGACCCCAAGAAGTTGATGTACTAACTTACCCAAACGGGGCCCACATGACTTTTGGCGCTTCATCTCCTAGTGTTAGGTTTTTGGATGTCTAGGGTTTTTGAAATTCATGTTTATTGTAAAAGTTCCTTCAGAGCCTCATTTTAATCATCTCCTTGTGAATGAGCACATCTTTCACATCTCTTCGCATAGATAAGCCACTACCATTCTAACAAGCTTGTTTTCGCTGCATTTTACCGTTTCAGTTTATTTCCTTATTGAATAGAAACCAATTTTACTGTATATATGTTATTCTACATTAAGAATATTTTGATAATAATCTGTATTCATTTCTTTCTGCAAATATATTCGGGATCACTTAAGATCAAATTTCTTAATTCATCGCTAGGAGGTACATAAATCCTTCTATTCAATATAAAAAATCCATCGTTGTCTAAAGAATAGCCTTCAATTTTTGGTACCATCATGGTATCTTGTCCAATATTTTCCTTAACCTCTTTATACCAATCCTTGTCGATTTATATAGTTAGAATATTTTCTCAAAGATTCATCTAAAGAGGTATTACCAAGAATATGCATGGTCTCCAACTCAACGCATCTACCACTTTGTTCACTGTACCCTTTATGTGAGTAATATCGAAGTCGTATTCGCTAAGTAATTCTGACCAACCCCTCTATTGTGCGTTCAAGTCACTCTGTGTAAATATGTCCTGCAATACACAATGATCTGTCTTTAATTCAAATTTTTGTTCAATTAGATAGTGTCTCCAAACTCTCAAGGCATATACAATTTCCAATAACTCCAAGTCATGCGTTGCGTAGTTCTCCTCATGCTTTCTCAATTTCCTTGAAATGGAAGCGATCACTTGACTATCTTACATCAACACTATGCCTAAAACTTCCTTGGATGTGTTAATGTTTTATGCTGATATTATAGTTCTTTGCATTCCATAAAGATAAGAGCATAATAAGCACAAGATCACTGAGAAATACACATCCAAAATAGACACAACATTTATCCCGGGAAACCCTCTAGGGGAAGAAAACCCAGCAAAAACTTCCTTATCATAAATAGCTTATCAAGAGTTCAAGAGATAAATCAACCAATACAGAAAATCCTCCTCCAAGAGATGCGCCACCCTTCTTCTTCTTTCACCAACTTGAAATA
>JZKD02S0113494.1:121140-139015 GCA_000966675.3 Picea glauca | reverse complement strand
GACATGATTAATCCACAATGGGGATTTAATCCAATAACAAAATAATAAGAATGCTCTTCGCAGTTACATTATTTCAACAGGATGCGTCTGTGCATACCAATAATTCCTTGTTCATGTCGGGGACCTTTAGTATCGACACCATCATTAACAACTCCTTGAGACTTTGAAATGTTGCTATGCATTTCTGAGTCCATACAAACTTCTTATTTTTCTTCTGCAATTTCATGATCGGATTTGATATCTTCGAAAAAGATTCAACGAATCGTTGGTAATATATTGTTAAACCCATGAAGCTGCGTACTTCTTGTACATTTATCGTTGCAGACCATTCCATAATAGCCTCTAATTTCATTGGATCCACATCGATACCTTCACTAGATATGATATGCCCTAAGTAATGAATCCTCGATTGGTAAAAAGAACATTTCGACAATTTCCCATATAATTTGTTTTTTCGTAGACATTATAGTATCAATATTAAATGTTCGTCATGCTCTTCTTTCATCTGAGAATAAATCAATATGTCATCAATGAATACTTGAACAAAATTTTCCAAGTAGTCACATAACACCCCATTCATCAAGCTCATGAATACCTCAGGGCGTTCAGAGCCTCATTGTAATCATTTTCTTGCGAATGAGTGCAACCGTCACATATCTTCTCAGAGATACGCCACCACCATTCTAGCAAGCTTGTTTCCACTGCATTTTATAGTTTCATCTTATTTCCTTATTGAATAGAAACCAATTTTACTGTATATATGTTATTTGTATTAAGAATCTTTTGATAATAATTTGTATTCATTTCATTCTACAAATACATTCTGGATCACTTAAGATCAAATTTCTTAATTCATCATAAGGCGGTACATAAATCATTCCGTTAAATCTCAAAAATCCATCATTGTCTAAAGAATAGGCTTCAAATTTCGGTACCATCATGGTATCTTGTCCAATATTTTCCTTAACCTCTTTATACCAGTCCTCGTTGGTTTGTATAGTTATAATATTTTCTCGAATATTCATTTGAAGAGGTATTACTGAGAATATGTGTGGTATCCGACTCAATGCATATGCCACCATATTCACCGTACCCTTTATGTAAGTAATCTCAAAGTCATATTCGCCAAGTAATTCTAACCAACCCCTCTATCGTGAATTCAAGTCACTCTGCGTAATCCACAATGATCAGTCTTTAATTCAATTTTTTGTCCAATTAGATAGTGTCTCTAAATTCTCAGTGCATATACAATTCCTAAGAACTCCAAGTCATGCGTTGCATAGCTCTCCTCATGCTTTCTCAATTTCCTTTAAATGTAAGTGATCACTTGACTATCTTGCATCAACACTCGACCTAAACCTTCCTTGGATGCGTCTGTGCATATCAATAATTATTTGTCCATGTCGCTGGGCCTTTAGTATTGTTGAAATGCTTATGTGCATTTCTTAGTCTGTACAAAATTCTTTTTTTTCTTCTGCAATTGCATGATTGGATTTTCTATCTTCAAAAAAACTTTGACGAATCATTGGTAATATCTTGTTAAACCCATGAAGCCGCATACTTCTTGTACATTTATCGGTGTAGGCCATTCCATAATAGCCTCTAATTTCATTAGATCCACATCGATACCTTCACCATATATGATATACCTTAAGTAATGAATCCTCGATTGGTAAAAAGAACATTTCGACAGATTCCCGTATAATTTGTTTTCTTGTAGAAACTATAGTATCAATCTTAAATGTTCATCTTTGTCTTATTTCATCTGAGAATAAATCTATATGTCATCAATGAATACTTGAACAAACTTGTCCAAGTAGTTGTGGAACACCCCATTCATCAAGCTCATGAATACCCTGGGGCATTCAAAGCCTCATTGTAATCATCTTCTTGCGAATGAGCACAACCATCACATCTCTTCTCAGAGATAAGCCACCACCATTCTAAAAAGATTGTTTCTACTGTATTTTACAGTTTCAGTTTATTTCCTTATTGAATAGAAACCAATTTTACTGTATATATGTTGTTCTATATTAAGCATATTTTGATAATAATCTGTATTCATTTCGTTCTGCAAATATATTCTGGATCACTTAAGATCCAATTTCTTAATTCATAGTTAGGCGGTACATAAATCCTTCCATTAAATCTAAAAAATCCATCGTTTTCTAAATAATAGCCTTCAAATTTCGGTACCATCATGGTATCTTGTCCAATATTTTCCTTAACCTATTTATACTAGTCCTCATCGGTTTGTATTAATTAGATAGTGTCTCCAAACTCTCAATGCATATATAATTTCCAATAACTCCAAGTCATGTGTTGCGTAGTTCTCCCCATGCTTTCTCAATTTCCTTAATATGTAAGCGATCACTTGACTGTCTTACATCAACACTCCACCTAAACCTTCCTTGGATGTGTCTATGTATACCAATAATTCCTTTTCTATGTCGTGGACCTTTAGTATCGGCATTGTCATTAACAACTCCTTGAGCCTTTGAAATGCTTCTGTGCATTTCTCAATCGATACAAACTTGTTTTTCTTCTGCAATTTTGTGATCTGATTTTCTATCTTCGAAAAACCTTCGATGAATCATCCGTAATATACTGCTAAACCCATGAAGTTGTGTACTTCTTGTATGTTTTTTGGTGCAGGACATTCCATAATAACCTCTACTTTTGTTGGATCCACATCGATACCTTCACCAGATATGATATGCCCTAAGTAATGAATCCTCGATTGGTAAAAAGAACATTTCAACAGTTTCACATATAATTTTTTTTCTCATAGACACTATAGTATCAATCTTAAATGTTCGTCATGCTCTTCTTTCGTCTGAGAATAAATCAATATGTCATCAATGAATACCTAAAAAAGCATGTCCAATAAGTTGCAGAACACCCCATTCATCAAGATCATGAATACCCTGGGGAATTCAGAGCCTCATTGTAATCATCTTCTTGCAAATGAACGTAGTCGTCACATCTCTTCTGAGAGATAAGCCGCCATCATTCTAGCAATCTTGTTTCCACTTCATTTTACAGTTTCAACTTATTTTCTTATTGAATAGAAACTGATTTTACTGGATATATGTTATTTTGTATTAAGCATCTTTTGATAATAATATGTATTCATTTTGTTCTGCAAATATATTCTGGATCACTTAAGATCAAATTTCTTAATTCATAGTTAGGTGGTACGTAAAACCTTTCGTTATATCTAAAATATCCATCGATGTCTAAAGAATAACCTTCAAATTTCAGTACCATCATGGTATCTTATCCAATATTTTCCTTAACCTCTTTATACCAGTCCTCATCTATTTGTATAGTTAGAATATTTTCTCAAAGATTCATTTGAAGAGGTATTATCAAGAATATGCGTTTTCTCCAACTCAATGCATTTGCCGCTCTATTCACCGTACCCTTTATGTAAGTAATCTTGAATTCGTATTCACTAAGTAATTCTGACCAGCCCCTCTATTGTGCATTCAAGTCACTCTACTTAAATATGTCTAGAAATCCACAATGATATGTCTTTAATTCGAATTTTCATCCAATTAGATAGTGTCTCCAAACTCTCAAGGAATATACAGTTTCCAATAACTCCAATTCATGCGTTGTATAGTTCTCCTCATGCTTTCTCAATTTCCTTGAAATGTAAGCGATCACTTGACTGTATTGCATAAACACCCCATCTAAACCTTCCTTGGATGCATTTGTTCATACCAAGAATTCCTTGTCCATGTCAGGGACCTTTAGTATTGTTGTTTTTTTTAACAACTCCTTGAGCCTTTGAAATGATTTTGCACATTTCTCAGTCCATACAAACTTCTTGTTTTTCTTCTGCAATTTCGTGATCAGATTTGGTATCTTCGAAAAACCTTCGACGAATCGTTGGTAATATCCTGCTAAACCCATGAAGCTATGTAATTATTGTAATTTTTTTGGTGCAAGACATTCCATAATAACCTCTAATTTTATTGGATCGACATTGATACCTTTACCAAATATGATATGCCCTAAGTAATGAATCCTCGATTGGTAAAAAGAAAATTTCGACAGTTTCCCGTATAATTTGTTTTCTCGTAGACACTATAGTATTAATCTTAAATGTTCGTCATGATATTGTTTCATCTGAGAATAAATCAATATTTCATCAATTAATATTTAAACAAACTTTTCCTAGTAGTGGCAAACACATCATTCATCAAGCTCATGAATACCCCGGGGAATTCATCAGTCCGAATGGTAAAACTGTAAACTCATAGTGTCTGAAACCTGTCTTAAATGTGGTGTTAGGGATATATTACTCTTTAATCCATAATTGATGATATGCTAATCTCAATTCAATATTTGAAAAGATCGTCGCTCCTTTCATCTGATCAAACAAATAGTCTATTCTTGGAAACAGATACTGGTTCTTGATCGTCAATTTGTTCGATTGACAATAGTCAATACAATGTCTCCATGATCCATCCTTCTTTATTACAAAAATAATTGGTGCACCCCAAGGTGACACACTTGGACGTATAAGTCCCATGTCCAACAATTCCTTCAATTGCATTTTCAACTCCTGTAACTCAGGCATTGACATCCAATATGGCGCTCTTGCTATTGGTTCAGTTCCAGGTTTCAAGTCGATTGTAATATCCAACTCCCTTTTGGGTGGAAAACCTGGTAACTCTTCTGGAAACACGTTTGCAAACTCTCGTACTGCTCGGAGGTTTTCTAATCCTTCCACCTCGCCCTTTTTTTTAGTGCTAATATTGCATATAAATTACATCCTTTGTGCATGATCTTCTGTAGCTGTAGGGAAGATATAAAACTCAATGACACTCCTTGGTTTCTTCCTAAAATCACTATACTTCATCCCAAATCATCTATCAAACATAATTGTTTCGTCTTACAGTTGAGTATCGCATCATGCAATTCCAACCAATCCATACCGATCACTATGTCATAATATCCTAAGATCATGACATATAGGTTGGACTTCATTACAAAATCTCCCAAGTTAATGCTACATTCTGTAACCTTTCCTCCAACCTTCTGTTTGGCACCCGAAGCCATTTCTAAGTATCTAAACTCGTCCTCCTCGAATACCTTTACCTTAATTCTCTTTAGCGCTGCACTATAAATAAATCTCTCTGTAGCACTTGGATCTATCAAAATACTAAAGGTTTGATCAACAATCATACCTGACATCTCGAGCATGGTGGGCTAGTGCTCGGCCTGAAGGTTGTTCACCATGGCATGAATCGTGTGGGCCTTGCCCAAATCTCCAATTGTAGTGTGTCCTATTGATCCGACCTCTTTGGAATTCTCAATCAGACAATCTCACTGGTAATGTGGCTCTCCACATGTCCAACATTTGTTCTTCGGTCTAGTAATCCTAGTCCCAGAAGTAGAAGTTATTGGCCTACCACTATGAGATCCTGGTTTGTTCTGTTGAACATGCTTAAACTGTTGTTGCTACGGGTGACATTGTTGTTAATGCGATGGTACTCTATAAGGAGTCCTCTGATGAGGATTCTGTCATCCTGGTGTCGTAAACATAGGTCCTCTAGGAGTATCTCAATGCCCTGATTCCTAACTAGTGAAGTCTGATGCTGCTATGTTCTTGATGTTTTCTTTCCAGTCGGTCGAGAAGGAGTCCTACCCTGACTTCCACTGGTCATCTCTTCCTCAGTTATGAGGGCCTTCTGGACTGCATCGTGCAACCTCTGAGGAATTAGGATCCATATTTTTTCATGAATGTTGAAGTTAAGGCCGTAAAGAAACTTGTTGAGGTCTAACTTCTCCGTATTCAGATGTGGAGAATACCTTAGTAGCTCTACAAATCTAGGATCATATTTTGGTACCATATGACCACTATGTCATAATCCATTGGACTCATTAAGCTGACGCTCAATGAAATACTCTGAAAATTACCTCTCCAAGAACCTTTCCTCGAACAATTACCATAACATGTCTTCATTGACCATGTTTTATTGAGGTAGGAGCATCTTCCAACATAGAAGAGAACTCCTCTTCAGCTGAAATACTGCCTTATTAAATTCAATGTTGGAGGTATAATCACGAAGTGGGAAGCACATCACCATGTTCTCCAACCATGCCTCAGCGGCTGAGCCATCCATGGCACCCATGAACTCGAGAAATTTCACCTTCTCGAGTTCTTTGTGAATCCTACCACTACCAGTTGGAGCATGTTGTGAACCCTCATTGGGTACAAATGCTCTGCCCTGATCTCTATCCATTCGGTTAATCAAGTCCTCTAACATCCTCTGAAATGATCTCATCATACCAACCACATCTCCCACAACAACATGTTCTCGTTCAGTGACTTGTTCTTCTCCTTGGGGGTTATACCCCTCCGACGTGGATGCTATCATATGGGTTATACTTCTTCCTCCAACACCACATCATTTACCTCCACGACGTCTTCTAACCATGATTACCTGCATGGAAAATTCTCAAAATTTAATTAGCGATAAGTTTTTAATACAATGGAAGGCGTAACGGTCAAACGTTGCAAGGTTAAACCCGACTTCGATACCATATGTAGAAACCCCTCCATTATGAAAACAATTAGTGATGTACAAAATAGGTAAATATTTTTGTTTTGAACAAATGTTAGTACAAGTGAAAATGCATCATAACATATATTAATAACTACACAATCAATTTCATCAAAATCAACTAAAAGAAACATCATTATTATTTAATCAATCATATCTCAAGTGGTAACATAAAGAAACTGCCCTCCCAACCTATCTTGCACAGTTAGGACCTCCAAGACACATAAGCAAGACTCAAGTCCAAGATTCATTCGATTGATTTTGAACACTTAAGGTCTTAGGACTAGTGACTATTCTGAGGAACAAGGAGTTATTTAGTCCCCTTAATTTAATCACAAGCCGAAATTCAAGACTAGATATATCAATTATACTTATCCATCAATTCCTCAAGGTGTGATAGAATAATCTACCATACTTAATTTATCTTTCACGTAATATTAAGTGAAATTGAACAAGAGGACAATACATAAGAATAAAAAGAACAAGAAGATCATAAGTACAATCTCAATGTCAGATAGAGATCTAATTATAATTATCATTAATAACTTGTCAAGTCCGTTTTATTCAAAGTCAAACATCACTTATTAAGCAATATAACTTCTATAACAAGTACAATCCTTAAGTAACTCAACTATATATTTTAATAATATGATATATCTTAATTAACAATATATGTAGATTCAATGCTATCTGACCAATCTTTTGGTAAAAATTAAAAAAAAAAGGACCAAATCTCATTTTAAACAATATAAGAACTAAACAATATAAGAACACGTATACTAACTTACAATCCAATTTAAATTAATGGAAGGCCAAATCTATCTTTTTTTAACCATATATAAGAACTCAAATACTATCTTATAATTCCAATTTGAATTTAAAGGAAGACCAAATCTTTTCTTAAAACAATATATGAGGACTCAAAGGTTAACTTAAAAATCCAATTTAAATTTTAAAAGAAAGACCAAATCTTCTTTTTAAACAATATATGAGAACTCAAAGGCTAACTTATAAATCCAAATTAAATTTTAAAAGAAAGAAAAAATCTTATTTTTAAACAATATATGAGAACCGAAAGGATAACTTATATATCCCAATGAAATTTTAAAAGAAATACCAAATCTTCTTTATAAACAATATATGTATAGAGGATTATGAGGAGAGTTTTCATATGTATTTATAAGAGTTCACTAGAAGATCAAATATTATTTTAAGAAGTTCGATGATCCCTACATTTCATAACCATTTTATAACTATTAAAATCAATCATATAGTATATAAACTCACGAAGATCAACATATTTAAGTGATGTCTTCATGATTCAGAGCTACTTACAAATCCGCTAAACAAAATTAAAGAAGATCGAAATTCATTCCACATCAATGATTAAGGTAGATTGACAAATTGGTCATATTAAGTAGAGTTTAAAAGGAAGAGACAATAAATCACCGAGACTACCAATGAGGTGGTGGAAAATCAAATGAAATCAGATCGGGTCTATAAATTACATTTACAAATCATGGAAGGAATCTTTAAAATCCAAGATCGAATCACATTTAATGGGTCCAACAAAAAACTGGTATCAATTCGCGATTTTAAATTAAGAAGGGAATCAAGTGGGGACAAGATTGAAAGATTGAAGAATTATCTCACAAAGGTTATGTAAGGTAGTTTCTCGCTGCATCAAACGCATAGGCAAGGAAATCCAACAGTGTGGTCTTACCTGAGTTTGTAGATACCCACACCAAAATTAAATGCGAAAATCGATTTAAAAAAATGTTCAGAGTCTTCAAACTATAATGAGCAACAAATCTAGTTTTTATTTTTGAATCAGAAATGGATTTAGAACTGTATAAAACATTGTAAACATAATTTTATTTTCAGAATTTAGAATTCGAAAAATGGTTTGCAAGTGTCAATCAAATCCTTAGAATTTTTTCCCAACTCGACATATATAACACACAACAATCAACGCCCAACTCAAACAGAAGGCGCTAAGGAACATAGCAACAAATCAAGAGTTGTATGCACCCAATCTAGTCCTTGAAACGATTCAGAACTATAACATCCCGCTCTTGCACGCACTGAGCGAACTTATTCTTTGAGGACACTTGCGTGCAAGTGATCCGGGTTATTATACTATTGGTTGTTTTGATTATGATTATGAGATATTGTGGATTTGACAATTTGTTATTTTGTTGTATTTACATAGACATGTGCTATTGATTGGTTCCCTTGAGTGTGCAGGACTCTGGACATTGAGGATGCAGAGGCATCGATGAAAACCCTTGGACTTCGGATCGATACAGGGAGTGGACTATTAGGGTTTGAATGTTGCTGATGTGGCATATGTAAATATGATTAGATGTTATGATAATTGATTATTATTCCTTACATGATTCGTTGATGAATGTAGGGTTACGATAGCTTGCTGACCAGACTCACATTTGGGGTAGAGGGGTCACACATGCCAACCAGAGACATTGAGGGAGAGGTGTGGTAGTAGCCCTATTGGGACAGGGGAAGACCCAGGGTTCAACACTACAACATCGCACCAACAAGCCCTAACTACTGACCCTTTCGGCAACACCTATGAGGCAGACGTAGTCTCACCCAAAGTAGCTATGAGGGGGTTGCAGGACAGAGATGTCTACAACCAAAGGGGATATCAAGTGGATTCAATATAAGAACAATACAACATTTATATATCACTTACCAACTCAAATCTACTCTACACAACTATCTGTCAGATCTAACACAACAATACAATAACAATATATCAAATGACAAATAACACATCATCAATCACGCACAACACAAGATATACATGGTTCACCCTCTCCCTAGGGGTATGTCCACAGAATTGTGCTTTATAATATATTAGATGAAGCATATATTTTTTGTCTGCGCTCTTAGCTAGAAGATATTTTTTCTTCTCCTCTTTGTCTCTCCCTTCCTTATGCACCCAACTGCAGGGTTGATCTTCACACCCAGTTGAAGATCTTACAATACCAAAAGGCTACACACTTAGCACTTCTCTCTCAAACAACAATAATCACTCATGGTAATAACAAAACTAGAACGAACCCTCTTCCCTTATCTAGGTTCTTATTTATACATTACATTAGCTCACCGACAACCTTAGGCCGAAACCTAGGTGTCAAAACCCTAGATACCAAAACCCTAGGTGTCTAAAAACCTAGGTCAACTTGACCCACATTTTTAGGGCTTCGCTAGCCTGTCTTTCCTTCCTTCCCATGTGGTGGTCCAAAGCATCCAACGTTGGATTTTTCTGCTTGCTGAGTTGTCCACGATCCGTCTTCCTTGCTAATCTGTCATCCTCGATCTCCTCGTCCAACGAATTTCTTTTTCTTACTTCGCACTGTCTTTTCTTCTTTTCTGCTCACTTTGACCCAATATCAGTCACTGTGTCTTTCGCGCAGTTCACATTTCGCCTTTTATTCTTTGATATTTTCTTTCTTCCATAACTAAGGGCCAACAGGCCCCCAAGACTCACCTGTGACTCATCCTGAAGCACTTTAGATCTGATCCTTCTATTTTTCTTTGACTTCAAACTATGAAGGGAAACCTTTGCTTTCTGCTCTATGCCTCCTTTCCTTCCTTGTGTAGGCTATATTTTCTATGTCCGGTACCCAGTTTCAACTGCACCTGGTACCTAGACCCC
Organism: Picea glauca; assembly: GCA_000966675.3. Lineage (NCBI taxonomy): Eukaryota > Viridiplantae > Streptophyta > Pinopsida > Pinales > Pinaceae > Picea > Picea glauca. The sequence goes on along the minus strand of JZKD02S0113494.1, from coordinate 128,749 downwards.
TTTCCTCATGCTTTTACGGGGAGCTGTGAGGCAGCTGGTTGTCATAATATAATTTCAACCGACTCTCATTCACCAACCCTTCCTTCCATTCTCCATTTAAAGTCTCTAGCTGTGTAGCTCCTCTTTCTGTAACATAGGAGACCTCATATGGCCTGAGCCAATGCGTTCAAAACTTCCCTGGATGTTTCATGAAATTACTATCATACACCAATACCAAATCACCTTGCTTAAATGCCCTCTTCTTGACGTCCATGTCATGGTAGGCTTTCTCTCTTTCCTTATGTACTTGTTGATGGAATCCTGCAATAAATTTGTCTTCTTCTAGTTCGACCAACTGCGCAAGCCTCTCTTGAACAACACCGGTGTCATCCATCTGTGTAAAGGCAACGATTCTTAGTCTTGCTACCAAATATTCCATTGGGACAATGAATTCTAAACCATAAACCAACTTAAAAGGGGTCTGCATTGTTAGCTTCTTGCAACTGGTTCTATAGGCCCATAGTACTATTGGTACTCTTAAATCCCAGTCATCCCTGTTCACATTGCAAATATTCATCAACACTGTCTCCAAGATTTTGTTGAATGCTTCAACTGTCCCATTTGTTTGTGGATGGTAAGGTGTGCTCTTCTGATGATGTATTACAAATTCCTCAGTCAAGGCTTCAACTATATTATTGATGAAATGTGTGCCTTGATTTCTCATAAGGATCTTCGGGCATCCAAACCGGGTTATGATGTCATCAAATATGAAGTGCGCACCTATGGTTGCACTACAATCCTTAACTTCTCTTGCTTCGACCCATCTGGTCAAGTAATTTGTCGCAGTGATTATGTACCTTTCTCCTGTGCGCTTTCTTGGTGGGTTTATAGGTCCCACGAAGTCAATGGCCCATTTCTCAAATGCTTGTAGGGTCAACTATGGTGCTAAAGGCATTTCATCTCTTCTGGACGGTTTCCCAAGTCTTTGGCATACATCATAGGCTCTGTAATTGTCCTTAGCATCTTTGTGTAGAGTAGGCCACCAAAGGCCAGCTCTAAGAACCTTATGCGTTGTTTCTTTCCCTGCGTATTATCCTCCTACAATGCCTTCATGAGCTTCGATGAGGATCAACGGTTTCTCTGCCTCCATAACACACCTCCTTAATATCTCATTAGGTCTCATTTTGTATAATTATCTAGCTATAAGTGAAAAGTATGTAGCGTGAACTACTAGATGTTTCTTCTGGGTGATTGTATACTCACTAGGTGCCATTCCTGTTGACATGAAGTGGACTATCTCTGCGAAGTGATCATCAATCTTTCTAATTGCCAACAAATGTGCATCCGACAGTGTATCCTCCAAGCTAGTAGGCTCTTCTCCATGTTCCAACCTCAACAAGTGGTCAGGACCTTTGTTCATTCTACCTGGCTTAACCACGATCTCAAAATCATATTCCTGAAATAGCGCGAGAAGCCATTTTCATATTCTCCACCCCAACACTGGCTTGTTGACTAGGTATTTTAGGACATAGTGATCAGTAAACATTTTAATGTGTCCTCCCAACAAGTAGTGGCAGAACTTCTGTAGCGCATACACCATGGCTAACTCTTCTCTCTCAGTAGTGGTGTAATTAATCTGAGTTGTTGATAGCTTCCTTCTAGAAAAGGGTAATGGGTGGTCAATGTCTCCTATTCCCAGTTGTGCTAACACAACTCCTAATGCATTAGAAGATGCATCGACATGTATGTGAAATTCCTTGCTCCAATATGGAAAAACCAGAATAGGTGCAGTAACCATTTTCTATTTCAGTGTATCGAAGCTCTGTTAACATTCTTCTGTCTAATGAAACTGACAATCTTTCTTCAAAAGGTTCTCCATGGGTGTTGTAATTTGTGCATAGCCTTTAATGAATTTCCTGTAATATCCACTATGTCCCAGCGTAGTGCACAATTGTTTGACTAAAGTAGGAGGGGCCAGATCAACTATAATGGAAATTTTAGATGGGTCTACCAACAATCACTGCTTGCATACAATATGACCTAACAACACTCCAAATGGTGAAAGTAAGATGCATTTCTTCAGGTTTGAGGCAATCTGACATTTCCTGCACTTGTCGAACATTAGACTTAGACATTCAATGTGATTTTGCAATAAACTAAAAACAGTCCAATCATCAAAGTATGCTTCTAGAAATTTATGTAGAAACTCCTTGAATGATTTGACCACCACCCTAGAAAACATGGATGGGGCATTCTTCAATCCAAATGGAATCACTCTATACTGGTAGGATCCCCATTCTGTTGCAAATGTGGTCTTATGGTAATCTTCCTTGGCAATCTGGATTTGATGGTATCCTGAAAATCCATCTGTAAAAGAATATACCTCCCAACCTCTTACATTATCTAACACTTCATCAGTGAATGGCGTAGGGAATGGGTCATGCAAAAAAACATTGTTCAGCTTCCTGAGATCTATGCAGATCATGCTCTCTCCTGGCTTTTTGTCTTGTACCACCATAGGGATAATCCATTCTGACTCTTCGACAGGTTCTATGATCCTTGCTTCCAACATTTTGTCGAGCTCAATCTTCAGTTTATACTGATATTTAGGGTTCAATCTGTAAGGCTTCTGTTTGACTGGTCTAGCATCTTGTTTCAAAGGGATCCTCATCTCTCCCATAGGCCCTTTAATTCCCTTCATATCAGTGAAATTGGTTGGAAACAAGTCTTGATATTCATGCAGTAACTCTGTAATCTTGTCAATAGTGGCAACATCCCAACAGTCTCCAACATTGGCAAGCTTCGATGTTTGCTTTGTTCCAATATTGACTTTCTTGATTTTGATTAGCTTTCCAATGAAAGGTAGCTCAACTCCTGGTCTTTATACGTCTCTTTGGACTTCTGTTTCAGCAATTTTTACCTTCCTAGGATCATCGTCTTCATCAACATTGATGTTGTAACAACCTTGTAGTTTCTAAAGAGGTGCAGTCCATTCATAGTCTTCTTTCTCCAAAGGGAAGCTAGGTGCCTCCTCAAACACTTTTTGTCTTACAATCTGTAATACTTGATCCATTGTAGGATATTGACTTTCGAATAAGAAGGTAGTTACAAAGTTTTGGGTCATACCCTCCCAATCGGTAGTGATGAGGCACAACTCTACTTGAAGGTACCAATTGATAGGGGTTGTTTCTAGTGTGTTGATGAATTTATGCACCCACTTCTCTTGAGGAATGTTGCTCCAGGATTCCTCGCAACTTCTCACATGGTCCTTCAGACAACTTTGACCTGTGTATCTAACTTCACACTGTGTATCTAACTTCGCGACCTTCTACCTGCACTGAGAACCATGTTGTCATCAAAGTGCGACATTGTACTCAGTATGTAATGTTATCTTTGTGTGTCCCCCACCATCTTGCTGGTGTTTCTTTCAAGGACTCATCCAATGCCAACAATGTATGTTGTGATGGTACAATTTCTTCAAAGTTCAACAAGAAGGTTTCTAAAGGATTTATACCATCAAAGGTGGGTATGTTACTGACTATTGTGCCGATCCAACGAACTTCTCTAGTTAATCTAGCGCATCGCCTTGTTGACACTTCATACATTTTGCTCTGCTAGTTCTCCTGTGATTCTTCTGAATTAGATGAACATGCATTGTCACTTCGCCATCTTAGGTTCCCATCCGCCGTAGGATTAATGTAATCCTACTTTCAGGCTATTAATTTGTATATGTTTTCCAGTTCATATGCACGATATTCTTCTCTGATAGGTTCTGTGTATCATTGACCTTCATCGAGATCCAAGGGTGCAATGAACCTAAGTCCCTCTCCTTCAAATGTCATTCGTCATTTATTTAAATCAACCACAGTGGAATTATTGAAAGCCCAATCAATTCATAATAGCGTAGGGTAAGGACAACTGCCATAAACTATTTCAATCACCTCAAAATCTGCAAACGTACTTACTCCGTCGATGTCCATAGGGACATTTTCCAATATTCCAAAGGAGCTTACAACTTGTTGATTAGCCATCCTAAGCCTGATAGGGGAATATATCAACTTAGGTTTTCCCATCAGTGCCTAGGTATGCTTCGTCATGACATTGACCTCCGACCCCAAGTCGAGGACCACATAGTCTATATCATACTCTCCAATTTGGGCATTCAAGTGTAATTCATTTTTTGTCCTTCTCATTTTTGAGACTTTGTGTACTGCTCTATTCAGTAAGGGATCTATCTTTCCTAGCTCATACTTTCTGATTAAATTTTGTAGTTCTTGTACAATGCTTTCATCCTGAATCAACTTAATACAAGTATATAAGAATTCCATGAGCTTGTTTACTTATTTTCCTTCTTTTGGCAGAGCATATTGATCGAATGCCAGAGGCATTCCATATTATCTTACTTCTGGTCACGTATTTGATGAAGGACGTTGGTCTCCCCTGAATTCTTTTCTTGCCTCCTCAAACATTTTTTTTTCTTTCTTTGCATCAAAAGTTTGTGTCTTCTCTACAAATTTCCTCACTCCCGATTCTTCTATAGTTTTTCCTTGGGTCATTTTGTCATCTCCTTTAACAATGCCTCCTCTAGTGATAACAAAGAATCTAGGTTCCTCTCTGCGAGGTTCAACGTATATTAGTTGCACTTGCGGGTTCTGTTGAGGTCCTTGTCTCTCCTGAAGCTTAGCTACCAGCACAGGACAATCTTCTATAACATGTTCGAATGAACTACTATAGATGCAAGTCATACAAGGGTTCTGACAGACCCTTGCTAAGTGTCTTGGTTGCGCGGAGTTTTAACAGATGATTTGTCCTCGACCTCGACCCATACCTCTTCTTCGTCCTCTTCCTCTGAATCCACCTCGAGGGTTGAAGTTTCCTCTTCCTGGAGAATTATACTATGTAGTGTTTCATTCTTGCTATACTTCGCCTTGAATTTTGTATATATCCCTTGAACTTTCGTGCATGAGGTCATAATCCCTACGATCCCGATCATCCTGCCCCACAGACTTACGGAACGTTCAATACAAATTTGTGGATGTATGAACATTATTTTCATGTAATATAACTCACCAAAGCGATGCCTATTTCTACAAACCTCGCACTAGGGTACAGTGACTTGCTTCAATGGGATCAGAGCTCCAGAGACCAAGTATTCATGAAATAGGGGACAATGTTCCTTGTCATGGCCTTCTGATTTGCATCTGACACATCAGATGTCTTCTCTTTTATCTTTTCCCTTGTCTTTCTTCATATCTTCTACCTGCAGAGACAAACTAGTTAGCTGACTCAAGATTTGACTCATACTTGAGATGGATTCTCCCATAGGGGTTGATTCTAACTTTATGGCGATCTCCAACACCTCAACTTGCGAAAAAATCTGTTGTTGCATCAGAGGAAATCTGATGTGTGGTAAGAGAGAAGCAATGAACCATTCCTTGTTCCACTCATCTAGGATTTGAAAACTCGGATGGCCTTTCAAGGTCTTAAATCTCTGATTGAAATCCCACATAGGTTCAACTATTCTCTTCTTGATTTCTTTTTGTTCTGTAATGCACCACGATTCTGACTTAGTTTTCTTGAATTCAACAATTAGTGAAGTCTTAATGGCATTCAATGGTTTATGTGTAGCTCCTTGGATAAATTTCATGTACCATATCAGTGTGCGATCTCTTAGGGTAGTACTGAACTGAGCTCATTTGACAGCTTCGTCAGTGATATTCTTAATGCTCCACACAACTTCACAGAGAAACCAATGTTGTTCAGGGTCTTCAGATCCATCTCCTCTAAAGGTGGGTAACCTCATCTCATCTACCATAGATATTCCTAGGTTTCCTATCTAAATCAACAGGAGGAATAATAATACTTCAATAGTCTGCACAGTTCCTGAAGTTTCTGACTCTTTTCGCTGAGGTTCCTCTGTCCTAGCAGGTTCTAGATGCTCTTTGTTCCTCAGATATACCTCTTCTCCACTGTAGAAACCCTCATCTTCTGCTTAAAGAGGTTTGCAAGAGGAACTTCTCTGAACGCTCTCCCACTGCGAGTGTGTCCAGCCTCTGTGTCACTGTCACTATTTGAGTTCTTGAACATTAGCCTTTCCTAATCTAACCAACTACTATATCTTCAAGATGTTCTTCTCATGCAATATCATCTTGATCCTTAACTTTAGAAAGTGTAAAAAATTTCCTCTGGGTCCCTTAAAGAAATACCTCTCAGTTTGGTTGTATGACTCTACTATGTCAACAACAAACTCGGTGATGTACCCTCCAATGGTGCTATCAAACCAGTGACCTACCGCTCATGACAAAACGTTATCAACTCTCTTGACCTTCTTGACCAACAACGACATCCAAACCACAGGAGGTCTAGGTCTGGTCTCAAACTGGGTATCTGCTAACCTATATAACCACTCGTATAGCTCCTAATGAATCCCTCCAAAGAAAATCTCATGTATATTAGTAAATATATAACTTCCAAACCAATCCTCTGTACTAAGATTAGGGTTCTTGTTCTCGGCTTCAGCAAAGTCCTTTTCTTGATCCTCTATCCACTTCTGAATCTCTGTATTTGATGGAAACCACCTTGACATTCCCTCAAGAATATTCCTCTCTCAACAACGAAACCATTTGTTGGCACAAGGGCAGACCCAGGGTTCAACGCTACAACAACCCACCAACAAGCCCTAACTACTGGCCCTTTCGGCAACACCTATGAGGTAGATGTAGTCTCACTCGAAGTAGCTATGAGGGGGTTACAGGACATATATGTCTACAACCAAAGGGGATATCAAGTGGATTCAATACAAGAACAATACAACATTTATATATCACTTACCAGCTCAGATCTACTCCACATAACTATCTGTTAGATATAACACAACAATACAATAACAGTATATCAAATGACAAATAACACAACATCAATCATGCAAAACAAAAGATATACGTGGTTCACCCTCTCCATAGGGATATGTCCACAAAACTGTTCTTTATAATATATTAGATGAAGCATACAGTTCTTGTTTACACACTTAGCTAGCAGATCTTCTTTCTTCTCTTCTCTGTCTCTCCCTTCCCTACGCACCTAGCTGTAGGGTTGATCTTTGCACCCAGATGAAGATCTTACAATACTAGAAGGCTCTACACTTAGCACTTCTCTCTCACACAAGAATAATCAATCATGCTAATAACAAAACTAGAATGAACCCTCTTCCCCCTTCTAGGTTCTTATTTATACATTACAATATCTCATTGACATCTTTAGGCTGAAACATAGGTGTCAAAAACCTAGATACCAAAACCCTAGGTGTCTGAAACCCTAGGTCAACTTGACCCACGTTTTCAGGGCTTCACCAACCTATCTTTCCTTCCTTCCCATGCAGTGCTCCAAAGCATCCAACGATGGATTTTTCCACTTGCTATGTTTTCCATGATCCATTTTCCTTGCTGATATGTCATCCCCGATCTCCTCATCCAATGACTTGATTTTTATTACTTCGCACCGTCTTTTCTATTCACTTCGACCCATTATCAGTCACTGTGTCTTCCGCGTAGTTCACATTTCTCCTTTTCTTCCTTGATCTTTGCTTTCTTCCATAACTAAGGTCCAACAATCCTTGCCATAGCCTACTAGC
>JZKD02S0113494.1:93981-109753 GCA_000966675.3 Picea glauca | reverse complement strand
GTATACACAATTACTTCCTATTGTATGAAATCAATTCCAATAGTGATTAAATTGGTAGGGCAATTCATCTAGAATTAAGGGATGACCCTAGAAGTTTTTGATCTCAGATTTACTTCTAGAATAGTATTTGCATAGTCTAAAGTTTACTTTCAAACGAAAATAACCAGATGTATATGGTTCACTGATCTCGTAGGGATTTCTAGCATAGTATAATGAAATAGTATTCTATATAACACAACTATATTTCCTAATACATTTCCATAATTCGATTTCATTCCAGCCAAGATACTTAGAAAGGTTTGCTCAACAGTCACAGTTAAACTTTAATGGTTTATCCTACATTTCACTTCATTCATTCATAATTTAATAAAACAAAGTACCTCATTCATATCTAAACAGATGCAATCCTATCTGTCAATAATTCCAAATAACATTTGAACAGAGAAGGAGTAGATAGACATATCTGAACAATTTTTGAACAACAAATGGAACAACCAAGTTCCTCCCAACCTTAGAATAGAACAACCAAGTTACTTGTCCCGTTCACCCCCTAGCGTGACCATGAATCCATGAGGGAGAACTTAAAACTCCTCCTCAACAATAGTCCTTCAGTTTCAACAATTTCTCCTTGCCTCACATTCAAAAAGTAATCTTCATAAAAACAAGATATCATTCATTTTCCCAACATACTAGGCAACATCCTACCTCCTCCCATATGTTATATATCAAAAGAAATTGTGCCTAGGTCTTTTTCCCCTTGGAAATTTTCACATCTTTCCAAATCCCTGATTTTCAGGGGTTTCCAATGGCCAAATTCTTGATTTTACACTTGTTACATTCATCCGTGAGGTAGTTCCAACATGTTCCTCTCTAATGGAGTCATGGTCAGCTGATTTTAACCTCGTTGTTCCATTTTTCCATGAACAATAAATATAAAATATTTTGTTTCATACAAGTGTCATAGTCAAATAGTTATTTGGGTCAAATCAGATCTCTGCTCAAAGTCATAATCATCAATTACAATTAACTAAATTTGAAATTCAGAATTGCCAGAAATGACAATAATTTTCCAATTTCGAATTTACCATAAACGAAAATAATTTCCTAAGCAATTTCAGACTTAAAAATAATTTATTTTTGGGGATGTTACACTTCACTAAGTAGATTTTGTGTGTGCAATGTAGACCTAACCAGAGAAGGTTTCATGAGACAAGGTTGATCAGAATAGTTTTATCAAAGTAAGTTTCAAGAGCAACAACTGTGTCATAACCTGAAAATATGGCTTCAACTTCAAATCTGCAACCTCCTACTTTTACAGGAAAAACATATGAGTTATTGTCCTTGACGATGAAGGTGTTATTTTGGGGTCAAGATGTCTAGGAGATAGTCGAGAATGGTTGTGTGGAACCAAAAGATCAACAATTCCCTCATACAAGATGAAAATGATGCCTTGAAAGATCAAAGGAAGAAGGATGGAAAGACGATGTTTTACATACATCAAGCCATGCATGAGAGAAAACTCCCAAGAGTTGCATCATCAAAGCAAGCCAAGGAAGCATGGGACATACTTGTCATTATACATGTGTTGTTTATAAGATTTTGATCTGTATGATCTTTGTGTTTTTTTTAATCAGTATGGCTTCATGTTTCACCTAGAGTAATTTCCATTTGCACAATATTTGTTTCTTGTAGCACTACAACATATGACTATTGAATCAATTTTCCTATATTTTACTTTATGTGTGTTGTGCTGCAATAAAAATATCTTTGAACACTATTTCAAAGTGTGATTTTATGCTATTGGGCTTCAATAAAAATGTCAGTATGAACATTATTTCACTGTGTGTTACTACGCTTGTAGCGCTTCCATAAAAAGGGTCTTATTGAACATTATTTCATTGCATGTTATTATGCTTGTGGCACTGCAAATAAAAAATGTGTTATTAAATATTTTTGTTGATTCATTTATGTCAATGTAAAATAAGGCACTGTGTTTATTTATCCCTCTGGCGTAGAATTGAAATTGTTTATTGATTAATTTTTACATGTGTTATTGTTTTCCTTAGCGTAGTGACATATTGTCCTTGGATTTCATGACTTGCATTTCTTTATTACTCCACAATCCCAGAAATTTACAGTGAAATTCTAATCAATTGCTCAGTGATTCCTTGTACTTGCTTGTGCAGTGATTTCTTACTGCAAACTCTGTGTTCTTAAGGCCTTCGACGAGTTGATAACCATCATTTTTCCTGGCGCATCCACCCATAAACCCTCTGCGACGTGCTTACAATTTTCTCACCCAACCATCTCTAAACTCTTGCGTTCCTTCTCAGTATCAACCTTCTGAGTTGTTTTAGTTTCTTGCACATTTGCCTAGCACAGGAAGCTCGAGACGGAGTGCTCTCTACCTCTACCTATCATTTTCTTATCCATCGAGTTGTCTCTGTTGTATCTTCGAATCTCCTCGACAGATTGATTGGTGTATCTTCCATTTTCCTTCCTTAGCGAATGGATTGTGGTGTCTACGAGTTCACCTCATGGCCTTCTTAGCCCCATCGTGCTGTGCCTTGGCGCACACACAATCCTGTGACGAGATGTTGTTGATTAAACGCGAAGGTAGTGTGAAATGACAGAATGGATACGCTGTTTCATTTGTCCATCAACAATAAATATAAAATATTTTGTTTCATACAAGTTTCATAGTCAAATAGTTATTTGAATCATTAATTACAATTAACTAAATTTGAAATTCAGAAAGAATTGCCATAAATGGCAATAATTTTCCAATTTTGAATTTACCATAAACGACAATAATTTGCTAACCAATTTCAGACTTAAAAATAATTTATTTTTGGGGATGTTACACTTCACTGAGTAGATTTTGTGAATGTGATGTAGACCTAACCAGAGAAGGCTTCATGAAACAAGGTTGATCATAACAGTTTTATCAGAGTAAGTTCCAAGAGCAACAACTGTCATAACCTGAAAATATGGCTTCTACTTCAAATTTGCAACCTCTTACTTTTATTAGAAAAAAATATGAGTTATTTTCCTTGACCATGAAGGTGTTATTTCGGGGTCAAGATGTCTAGGAGATAGTCGAGAATGGTTGTGTGGAACCAAAATATCAGGCATGGTACAATGCCCTCATACAAGATGAAAATGATGCCTTGAAAGATCAAAGGAAGAAGGATGGAAAGACGATGTTTTACATACATCAAGCCATGCATGAGAGAAAACTCCCAAGAGTTGCATCATCAAAGCAAGCCAAGAAAGCATGGGACATACTTGTCAGTGTACATGTGTTGTTTATAAGATTTTGATCTGTATGATCTGTGTGTTTTTTTTATCAGTATGGCTTCATGTTTCACAGAGAGTAATTTCCATTTGCACAATATTTGTTTCTTGTACCACTGCAACAAATGACTATTGAATCAATTTTCCTATATTTTACTTTATGCATGTTGCGCTGCACATTATTTAAAAATATTGAAAAATATTTAAAAATGTTGGTTTGAACATTATTTCACTGTGTTACTACGCTTGTAGTGCTGCCATAAAAAGGGTCTCGTTGAACATTATTTCGTTGCCTGTTATTATGCTTGTGGCGCTGCAAATAAAAAAATGTGTTATTGAATATTGAGTTGATTCATTTATGTCAATGTAAAAGAAGGCACCGTGTTTATTTATCCCTCTGGCGCATAATTGAAATTGTTGTTTGATTAATTTTTACATGTGTTATTGTTTTCCTTAGCGTAGCGACATATTGTCCTTGGATTTCATGACCTGTATTTCTTTATTTCTCCACAATCCCAGACCTTTACAGTGAAATTCTAATCAATTGCTTAATGATTCCTTGTACTTGTTTGTGCAGTGATTTCTTACTACAAACTCTGCGTTCTTAAGGCCTTCGACGAGCTGATAACCATCATTTTTGCTGGCGCATACACCCATAAACCCTCTGCGATGTGCTTACAATTTTCTCACCCAGTCATCTCTAAACTCTTGCGTTCCTTCTCAACTCCTGCGCTCCTTCTTAGTATCAACCCTCTGAGTTGTTCTAGTTTCTTGCACATTCGCCTAGCACAGGAGGCTCGAGACAGAGTGCTCTCTTCCTCTGCCTATCGTTTTCTTATCCAGCGAGTTGTCACTGTTATATCTCCGAATCTCCCCGACGGATTGATTGGTGTATCTTCGATTTTCCTTCCTCAGCGAATGGATTGTGGTGTCTATGAGTTCATCTCATGGCCTTCGTAGTCTCATCCTGTTGTGCCTTGGCGCGTGCACAATCCTGTGACGAGATGTTGCTGGTTAAACGTGAAGGTAGTCTGAAATGGCAGAATGGATACGCTTTTTTTCACTGACAGTGTTATGGCCTGTTTAACCGCCAGAGTTAGACCTGATAATAGACAGAGTAGATATCGTTTTATCGCCTGATTTAGAGCCTAGTTTAACACCAAAATTGTATGGATTAATCTAGATGTGGATGGTTCCACTAACAGGTATTGTGTATTGGTTCAATTTCCTGAAATCGTGATTTTATTGATCTAAATTTACTTTCATACACGTACCCTCATCTCCCTCCACAACTCTTTTTTCGTATGAAAAATTATCTCGAATTTATGATAGATATAAATTCATTTACAAGAAACGCAGCCGCAAGCTGAGTAGGTTGAACAGTGCAATAACCAGGATATAACTGAATCTTTCAAAAAATAGCGTGCTTACAAGGGGAGATTCCCGACCACTATAACAAGTAACAGCTTGGAAGATGAAGCAAAAGGTGGCCGATAGCAGTCCAAACCTGGTCCACTCCATTCACGACTAGCACTTATGCTAATACCTGAGATCCTTCACGAGAGATCAAAATCCAATCAAAGATAAATAAACTAACACGGATTACAGAGCTGACTTCAAGCAAACCGGAGAGGCCATTATAATTCGAAGATGTTGATAGAGGATATAGGGCTCTCCTGTCCACTATCACAGTGAAAGACCGAGAGTTTTCTAACCACTTCGCTAATAGCCCACTTGGAGAGAGCATTCGCCTTGGTATTATGTGATCTAGAGATATGGCGGAAGTTGATATCAGAGAAGAGTTTGGCCAGCTGAAGCATTTTTTGCTTCCATTCTTCAATGTGGATGGATTGAAGGGTGCAATTTCGATTGATCCAGTCTATAATAACTCTCGAGTCTCCGAGAACAAAAAGGTGGTTTAAAGATCAAAGGGAAGCAAGGGTGAGGGAATCCCACCACGACTCTATTGGGGTGCATCTTTCTCGCGGTGGCCTTACGTGTTAATAGCTTGCCTTACCTTGTTGATTTGTTAACTCTACTCGTGTGCGTATTATTCATTGAGTAAGTGTTTAATAAGACCATTACTATAAGATCAAATGGTAGTAGTGTATGTTTGAAAGAGAATAATAGATGGGTGGTGGTTATTGTCAGCATGATTAATTGCCTTTAATAATCCTTAACAATTTTAGTTTAGTGCATAATTTACTAACATGTGGATTGGGAGCTTGATAGAATGGCTTTTATTAGTTTCAATGTTTAGAACAGTGCTTAAATATAGTTCATGTGATTAACCGTACGAATTAATTTTCTTTAAACGATTTATATAACTCTAGTAATGGTCACTAGAGATTAAAATTGTTTTTACATTGCATTTATAATTGTTTTATAATTGGGTATTAAGATAAGGAGCAGGTGGAGATTGTTGATGTTGTTAGTTTAATCGATAAAAGATGTTAAAAACTATAACTTATTATTTATAAGATGTTCCCTTCCTTGTGATGTTGAAGACTTGTGTTTAAAGGAAGTTAAGGAAGCCATGTTACATGCTAATTAGTTATTATTCATGTTAGATAATAATTTGTTTAATTATAAGATTTTTCATTTTGTATTGTTTTAAAGGGGTGTTTATAGGGAGTGTTGTTTATGTTTTTAATATTAGATTGAGGTTGGATACATTGTTTAGAATAGTTTTTTGTTGGAAAAATGCTAATGTGATACTTATAGATTGTTGCACAAATCTAATCCTATATTTAAGGTAGTTACCTTAAGCCTCGCTAACTTGATTGTTTGGAGTGCTCTCGTCATAGATTTAGTTCTTTTAGGTATGACAGTTAAGTTTTTGGATTCGTGGCGTTTGGTTCTTGTGTCTTGATTTAAAGTGTTTGTGATTCTTTAAGTTTGGGCCTTAGTTACTATTGCGCTTGTCGCAAGGTGGCCACATGATTCCTTATGACGAGATCAAGGAGTGCTTGAGAAACAAGTGCGTATGATAACCTTGCCTTGGGTCATATGCTTAGTGATGATGAAGGTTCTAGTTACTTGTGTCGTTTATGTTGGTTTTGTTTGGTTGAATACGATGTTGTCATTTAGCTTAGTCGGCTTGGTCTTGTTTGTGTCGGGTGGGACTTAGACACCTCCTTGTTCCTCGAGTCGTCATCCTTGAGACCTTAAATGGTCAAAATCAATGGGGACGTGGGATTGAACATTGCTTATGTGTCCTAAAAGTCATAACCATTGCAGGGTAAGACCAACGGGTAGTCGTTTTTATTCTTTCCTGATTAAATGTCCGTTTGTTGCTTAAGCTACATGATGTACTAGTATACTAATTTGTTATGTTTATATGTTGCGTGATTGCATGCATTGTGTTAGTGGTCTTGATTGTTTTATTGACTTTATTTGCCTTGTGTTAAAAAATATATATTGTACTTATGCATAGTAGTAATGGCGGGGCTCGTTACAATCATTCATAACTAATCTTATACATTTATATAAAACAATCACCACCAGTCATAAGATATATGTTCATGACTAACAATTGCCAATCATTTGTCAACTAAATGGATTCATATACATTTATTAAAAAAACGCACCATTATTCATCAAACATGTTATTGACCAATTGATTTTTTTTGTAAAACTACCATCTAGTACAATTTGACTGCACCAAAGGAAAAGAATCTCAAAGTCTTGAAAACTGCATGAATTGAAATTATTAACCAGTTACTCCACCGTCATCCTTGTACTGTTTCAGCACTGCCTTTTTGAAATCGACACATTTTTTTCATGAAGTAATCAGTGCATTGACTAGTTACTCCACCGTCGTCCTTGTACTGTTTCAGCTTTATATGCTAAAAGCAAAACGAAATTAGTTCAACGATACTGCTATGCAATCACTAATTACATTTTATTTTAATATGCAAGGGTTACAAGCATTACCCTCTTGATTGTTCCATATTTCTTATGCATGGAAATTGAAATTGAGGAGATTCATTATTTGGTTCTGCACAACAAAATAGCTAGATGAGTTTGGAAGCCAAAACAACAAGAATATAAAATTACAAATTTGATCCAGATAAATATTCCATTTACCTCCCAGAAGGGTCTGAATAGACAGGAGGATAGTACGGACATCATATTCAGAGGACCATTTATCCTGTAATCAGTTTTCATTAGGAATCAATGTACAAAAGGTAACAGATTGCCCATCATACTTAATTCTTATAGCTCCTTGCAAGTTGCTGTCAAAAAACTAGACACCAAGGGAAAAGACAAAACCAAACAAAACCTACCTGAAGAATCTCTAAGCATATGTTTCCATCCTCGTCAACATTAGGATGGAAGCAAGGTGTCTCAAATTTCACTTAACTGAAGAATGTCTGAGCATATGTTTCCATCGTCGTCAACATTAGGATGGAAGCAAGGTGTCTCAAATTTCACTTGCGGAGGCTTGAAGGGATAATCCTTTGGAAAACGAAAAGAAAGCTTATATACCAGACCTTCATAAACAGTATATTTTTCTCATTCATGTTGCCAACCCAAGAGAACATGTTATCCGCCTCTGGAAAAGCTGAGTTTCCACGAACACCACTCATCTGAAGATTGAAACAAGAATTAGACAACAAAAATTCTATTCTGTGAAATAAAATAAAATCACCACAACATAGAAGGAAAACACGGAAATTGCAAGTTCAACATGGGATTAATATGCACTCTATATAGGGATTAAAAATAAAAACCAAATAAAAAATAATACAACATTAAATGAAAGTTTCTTATGCAGGGTATTAGGCGTACTTAAGAATAAAATGCCTAAAAATGAAGATAGAATTGTTAGGAAGCAAGTTTGTTCTTCACAAATAGATTCTAGAAGTTGTAGAGTTAGGAATTGCTTGGTGGATTTTTCTACCACTTCAGATAATTTACAAAGTCAAAGTTTTAGATTAGCAAGTTCAGATTTTGGAGATAAATTATTTTCCATAAATCCATTACAACTGCTTTCTTTTTCTTTGGAAATGCAGTTCTTTTAGAACCTGGACAATTAAAATCAAGTTTTGCCTATACTCTGGTCTTTGGTCTTGATAAAAGTGTTATATCCGGTCTTTGGTCGTGATAAAAGTGTTATATGCACAACAACAAAAGCGTTGAAACCATTCCAAATATCATCAAAAGCATAACCCAACAACTTATACTATTATCTAGCATTGAAAACGAATACGAATAAGACGTAAAATGAACTGAAAAGTTAAAACATCATATATGAATACAAAGCAGCTCATAATAAAAAACAGAAAGAAAAAGAAAAGTAATAAGAGTAGGAAAAGTACCATCAATTCCTTCACCTCGAACTGTAACCTGTAAATACACAAAACATGAAAACGGAAAACAACATTATCTTCAACAATCCCGTCTTTAAGGTAAAATATAGCTTAAAACAAAAATTTCTATTTACATCCCTATAGTTCCTTGACTAACCCTGCATCCTCCTATACGGAGACAAACCCTATACTACGCAATACATATTCATTTAACACCTACAACCAACATTCATTTTCGATCTTTCACTAGCGAAATGCTTACCAGAAGTGACTCCAGTAAATAAAAACAGGAAGCCTATACTATCCGACACCAAAATTAAATTTACACTCTCTAAAATCATTTATTATCACCGCTCTATTAATGAAACTTAAACCCCGCTAAACCATATTGACTCAAGTAACTTATGCATGTTAGAAAGAAAAAAACACCAACCCTCGAGATACAGAAGAGATATCCATAGCTCTGTACATTATAGGCGTGTTGCTCTGCTTCAGAGAAATAAAATTAAACTCCAATGGCCAAATTAGCGAGCACCAACGAAAATGAAGGAAAAGCAAAATGGTTGATTGGGATCAAGTACTAGGGAACTCATGGGATAAATGTCGAGAAGATAGTATTTTTGGATAGTAATATGTTTAAGTGTTAAAACTTACATTTGATATAATGAGTTTTTTATAATTTTTCTTTTTATTAAAAACTATTTTAAAAATGTAAAAACAAATTATTTTGAAAAATGTCAATAAAGTAAATTAATTAATATTTAATATTTTATGAAAGTTTTTGATGATTACATATTTATTATTTTATGTTTTTTATTAAATAATATTATGTTTTTAATTAATAGAAATTATTTACAACCATGATTACATGATTATGAGAGTTCTCCCAAAAAGAAAACCAAATATCTCCTTATCAAAATTATAATGTTATGGATGGTTCTATTATTAAGAAACTTATTAAAAGAGACTTGGAAACTAGATAATAAAAAAAAAATATGCACCACTAATACATGGAAACTAAACTTTCTAAGATTGGGGTGGCCTCGAGGACCCTAGAATCCTTTTCTTCTTCTCGTCGTCTTCAAACTCATGATCGTCGATGGTAATCAAGTTTTCACTAGTTTCACAAAGCTTGAGGTACCTGCCACATCGACAAGTTCATCATCATTATTTGGATCCCAATTTTACACATTAAAGATGATTCTTAAGGCCACTCTACAGAAAACCGTGAACTTGGCTTTGATTCTTATAATTCTATTCAAAGTTTCCACTTGCATTTCATCCTTATCATCCTTTGATAAGGTGACCAATATTTTTAAGAGACAATATAAATCCATAGCCCTAAAGAGTTTGGCATTACGAGACTCAATGAATCCCATGTCTTCAACCCAATCCTAAGATTCTTATTATATTTTGTGCTTGAGGGTCTCCTTACTTGTCAATCTCCCTCTTCGTACTAGATTGTTCACTATTTGTTTTGTTTTCAGTTGAATATATTTTTCATAGATCAGCTTAGCTTTCTCGGAAGATCTGTTAGACCGTGTGTCCTGAGTTCTGTGTGAGGCCTTCTTTTGGATCACGAAAGCAATGAAATCCAGGAATACTTAAAGATTAGGAGTGTCAAGGAAAAGCGATCGCAATGTGATGAAGCTCCATGAAGAACTACTTTCTATCAATCCCCTTGACACACTGCAAAACTCGAAAGGAGTTGCACCGTGAAACTTTGGTTGCACTAGAAAAGAAACCCCACCACCTTGACATCTCGACACTCTTTCCTAAAAAAAAACTTTTCCAAGGGATAACCAAAGGAAAGATTATGGGATTCCTCTCCCACCTAGAGAGGCTTGAAAATTCTGACAAAAAAAAATCTCAAGAGTTACCCACACAGAAAGAAAACTCGTCGAGGATACGTGAAATAAATTCACAAAGAGAACTCATACCCCTATCCTCCTTCCTATGGTTATAACAATCATCTCTTGTCTAGGCACTGATCATCCACTCAATATGATCATCCTCTACATTTATGGTTCTACCTAGTTTTCAGTCCACTCATGTCATGTGAAAAACATAAATTTGATTTTCATTACTTTACAACAACATCCTCTCATCGTCTTCGTACGTCCATCAAGTCCTTATCTGAATCCCTTCCATAATCATGCACGGAGGTAGACCATGGCATACCACTTTCCACCATCTCTCCATTTAGAGCACTAACCCCTCCCATCACTTAAGGTTATGTCCTCTCAATATTGTGTGAGGTGGATACTACGCTCACCATGTATGAGGCCAACGCCCCTTCTCAGCACCCCATATGAGTGGAAATAAATAAAATAGTAAAGGAAGCGATGTTGATGCTTATTTTTATTATTCTTTTAAACTTAATGAAGTTACTAGATATAAATAAACTTTAACAAAATAAATTAAAGAATATTTAGTATTTTATACAAGTTTTTTTTATGATTTATTTTATAGTTTATATTAAGTGATATTATTATTTTTATTACTATTTCAAACTTGATCAATTTCTTTGATATAAATAAATTCCAAAAAAATAAATTAATATATTTAGTATTTTAAGTCTTTAAGTTTTTAATGATGATATATTTAATATTTTATGTTTTTTATTAATCTTTCAAATTTAATCAAATTACTCCATAGAAATAAATAAAATGTTAGAGGAGATGATGATGATGCTTAGTTTTGTTACTATTATCTCACAATTTGTACTTGTCCAAAGCCAAAGGCAAGTGAATACTAAATTGGCGTAAAAAGGAGGATGTCCTATCAATGTCATCTTAATAAGACAACTCTTTCTATTTAGGAGTAATACCCTATGGGAGACATCCCCAATGACCTGTGGGTTCAATAAGGCTAAGGAAAAAAGGTAGTAAGAAAGTCTCACCCCTCTCACAGGTCACTCTAATCAAAATTTCCATGGTTTCAATCAGATGAAGCAAAATAATATTTTATTGTACCTGCCTAGAACAAGACAACAAGAAAATATGCTATTTGCAAGTACCATATGATGTCAGTGCTTCATAAAACCATGAATATTTGAAATACTTATATTGCTTCATAGAACTGAAGAAATATAAGCATTTATAACAAAAATATATATTTAGCAACAACCACACAATTATGCCTCAATAATGCTTCAAAAATGACAAGAAATGATAGCATAAAATTGATAAAATCATAGTAGTAGTGAGAAGCAATGATGGAAATGTATCATCAGCTTTTAATATTGCTTTTAAGATGAATTTGTTGTTTTTATAGATCGATGTAGCAATATTTTGCAACAACAACAAATTAGTTAGTAACTTAGTATAATCTAAAGTTAGAAATAGTTAGTAAAAGTCTTAAGGTAGATGGTTTAAGAATTTGTTTGGTCAATCAATCACTTTGAAGGTGTGAACTACTTCCTTTTAGGGTAATGGAGTCAAATTTTTCCACGGAAATTATTATAGGAAAACAACAAATGATAATAGATGAAATAAATGAGGTTTAAGGTGATTGAGGTGTTTCTAACCTAAGGCCTCAATACCTAAAACCCTAGAAGGAAAAAATGCGAGAAAGTAGGTAACCCTAGGCCCTAGATATTTCCTTCTTCTTTAGATCAAGCTTGAAATAAAATGTATGAAGCTAATGAATACAATACTACTAGAATGATACAAAGGTAGGGCTCTAGTTTATTCTTTAAAGTATATGTTTCCTAGCAAAATCAAGTCGGTGAAAAATTATAAAGAAAAGTACAATAACATGTGCTTCTCTCCAAGGGTTTCAAACTAGCAATTTCATAATCTTATAAATGAACAAGTAAACATACCATAACCATTCAAAATAAATGAAAATTTTCATATTTTACTTACTTCATCAAGAATAATCTATCCACAAAACCCTAGTTGAAGACTTTCCACCATAAAATTCCATAATACACCAAAGATAGTCTCTCCAAGAAGTTGTGCACTAGTTAATTTCAACCGAGAACCCTTAAAGAGGGATGAATTTCAGACCTCAGACTTGTGTTTGTGAAATATGATGAAAAAATGAGATTTTTAACTCTCTATTTATATAAGATCAATGACCTTTAATTACATTTAAGGTCAAAAAAGGCCGACATGGCCACTTTACATGAAAAATCCAGTTTTACAAAAAATTAACAATTCAAAACCCTAATTTGTCTTTACGGATGACTTCATGCCCCTCCTATTGTGACATTAGACCCCATCATGTAATGTTAGGCCTCAAAAGTGAGACGTTAGGCCTAAAAAGGCCTCAAAAGATGCCACATGTTCCAACCAAGTTGTCCTCATGCCAAAACCGTAACTGGATGACGTCAAGGCTCAATATAATGACATTAGGGGCCTTCAAGGGCCAACGTCATGGTGGGAGGGAACGACCCCTCTAGATCGAGGACTGCCAAAGTGTCTCTCGTGAAATGTCCTTCTTTTTCTCCGGTGCAAGCCTTTGGTGTCCCTCTACCCCTGACTGGCGTCACAATATCCATCTGGTGGGAGTTTAGCCCCGTCGAGGTTAGAACTAATCATATCCCCTTATGTACTTATCCATTGGACATGGTCCTGCAACAACAACAGGTATTCCCTACATGGGCTCCTAAGTCACATGGATCATAGCAATGACAATCACATCCAATAATCAAGTTACCCAAACATGTGCATCAAAACCCCCTTTACCCAAACAAATGCTCAAATACATTATGTATTTTAACAAGCCATGTTTGTAGAGGGTCTCACGACGTCCTATTGGGATAATCTTCCTTAGGTTTGAGGTGTTTCCTAGATGAAGACCAATCTAGTTCATGTAAATGTATGAGATGGTGTAGGGAATGGTTGGGAAAGGGGTGCAGTGATAAGAGGGAAATGTAGGTCTTACTTATGGGTGGTTGTGTAGAGGGTGAGTTACACCTTGTCATGGATGCCATTGTTTCCTAGCCCATTCAATTACTTTTACTCTTTGTCATATTTCTTTTTATTTTCTAGAGAATAGTTGTAGGGCATTGTCCTAGGATGGTGACCAGTGGTGGCAACGTTATCAACATGCATTTCATTGAAATGAAAAGGTGAGATCATGATGAGACCCCCTTTCTCTTGGTTATGCCACCAAGAGCCATTACCCTAGTTTGGTGACCATATCGATGGTAGTTTCATACCGCTACATGCACATGGACCTAATAGATCTGCTCATGATGAGATCTCCTATCCACCAACTAGGTCTTGAGTTTTATTTTATTTTATGGGTCCCCTTTTCTTGTTGAGAATCCTTTTATTTATTTCTTAGGAATCCTTGGGAGAAGCATCTCAAGGTTTCATCTTGGATTTTAACTTTTTCAAAATAATTTTACCCTATGGGCCTTTATCCCCTTCTTCCCACAGGGTAAGGTACAACCATTACTATCAGATTAGCAAATGTCCTGAAACAAAACAGAATTCAATGCACATATTCAAATCCTTTGTGAATCAGAGTGACACATACCATGATAACCAGAGTCATTACCTCATGGAGAAAGACCCACTACTACTTCAGAACTAGGTCGATGGGTTGGATGGTGTTGTTGTGGATAGATAGAAGGCATTGAGGAAAATACGTTCCCTCCACGACCAACCTTAAGTCATACCACGACCAATATTAAGTCATATGGATCTCGTTACGCCATGTCTAGGAACTGTGGTCCTCGAGACATAATCTCCTTAGTTATCCCTAGGATAGGGGATACTAATCAATTTTAAAAACATAATGTATTTACTTGAGAGAAATAAAGTCCAATAAAATAAATTAATGAATATTTAATAATTTATCCAAGTTTTTTCTATGATGATATATTTAGTATTACAATTTATGCAAGTTTTTTTTATGATGACATATTTAGTATTTTATGTAAGTTTTTTATGATGATATATTAAGTATTTTATATTTGTTTATTAAGTCGTATTATGATTTTATTGATCTTTTAAACATAATGAACTTAGTTGAGAGAAATAAAGTAAAATACTTTAGGAGGTGGTGGTGGTAGTAGTGGTGAGGATGAGTACACCATTGGCATCTTTGTCGCCAATATTGTCGATGTCGACAATGGGGTGATGGTGGAGGATGTGGAGACAAAAATGACAACAACCATGTGGTGGCAACAACAACAACAATGACCACAACGTTGTTGTTGTTTTTTATGATGGCAGCGACAAGATGATGATGATGATGATGATTTTGTTGATGATGATGAAAACGATGACGACAATGATGTACATAATAAATTCTATGATAAAATGTTTTCCATATTCAACCATCTTAGTGTCACAAAGATGTCAACATATTTATTTTTTAATTTAATATGATGTAATTTGAGTTCTATTTTATATTAATCTCACACTCTTTTGTAAATGTTAATAATGTCTTGTGTGATGGATGATAGTGGATAAGTGTTTTGTCCAATGTAATATATTAGGTAGTTAATATAGTATCCAACGTGGTTTATGTCTTATTAATTGACATTCTATTTGTGCCCATACTTATGGATGTGTATCACATGTAATAATGGTTAAGGTCAAGTGCAAGCCCTTAAAACAATTTGTGGAATAAATACTCTCATTCATCGAATACAATAAAAATGAATGGTGCTAATGGTTCCCTGTAATGTTAAATATAAACACATTAATTTCATTGTGATAAAATACACATGCACCAAAAGGTTAGTTGAATTGGTTGAACCATTTTCCCAATGCATATCATCAATGTGGAGGCCATTAATAGTAGGTTTGAATCTCGTCAAGTCCCTTTATGAGTCTCTATTGTGACATATAGTTGATCCCCCTTCCATTAATAGATTATAGTGGAAAGGGGCGATTAGGTTTTCCACACTCAAACACACACATATATGGGGGTAGAAAGTGTTTAAATAGGTTCAATTTTTTTTTTTCAAGATAATGTGTTCTATAAAGTCTTTTGTTTTAGTTACATTAATATTTAAGTATAATTAAATCCCACTAGATTACCATTAGTTCATTTTTTATATTCAAATTTGCAACCACATGTTGATGTTATACATGATTTGAACTGAGCTGAGCATCTTTAAAACCATTAATCCTAGAGAATAGATTTACCCCTTAAGTAACTAAGTGTATATATATATATATATATATATCTAT